>JAJPUD010004032.1:122843-192433 GCA_023553655.1 Myrmecobius fasciatus
AATTGAAAAGATGCCCATCAATTGGAGAATGGCTGAATAAATTATGGTATATGAATGTTATGGTGACCCGACCCGCGGGCCTCGAGCTAAGGGTGCCTGAGATCTCGCATCGGCCTGTGAGCCAAAGAGGCTGGGGAGGCATCAACCTGGGGATGGGCTGAAAAAGGAAAGAATGGAGACCATTCTGTATAAGGGCAGAATAGCTCGTTTATTGAGGCTCAGTACAGGGTTTTTATACATGGTGCATCAAAGTAAACAAAGGATGTAACATCCGTTGATCATTTGTCAGGAAATTGAATAAGGGGAGGGATGTGGTGTATGCGTGATTTCCTGAAGCAGGATGCCTACTTGAAACTTTCTTGAGATAATTGATCGTATCTGGCTTCCTGGTATGCACCTTTTTTGGGGGCAGGGGTTTGGTGATGTTTCTTAGACCTCTTGCTGGTATGCACTTCCTTTTGGGGGGTAGGGGTTTGGTAGTCCTCTTTGTCTCCAACAGTCTCTTCGTCTCCAACATTATGGAATATTATTGTTCTGTAAGAAATGACCAACAGGAGGATTTCAGAGAGGATTGGAGAGACTTGCATGAACTGATGCTGAGTGAAATCAGCAGAACCAGGAGAACATTATACACAGCAACAAGACTATACGATGATCAATTTTGATGGACATGGTTCTCTTCAACAATGATGTGATTCAAACCAGTTGTTCTGCGATGAAGATAGTCATATACATCCAGAGAGAGGCCTGTGGGAACTGAGAGTGAACCACCACACAGCATTTTAACGCTTTCTGTGAATATTTCCATGCATTTTGTTTTCCTTCTTAGGTTCTTTTTTCCTTCTTCTCTTTCTAGATCTGATGTTTCTGGTTCAGTAAGATAACTGTATAGATAGGTATACATGTATTGTATTTGTCATATAATTTATCCTATTTAGCATGTATTAGATTACCTGTCATCTAGGGGTGGGGGGTTGGGGGAAGGAGGGGAAAAGCTTGGGAAAAAAAAAGTTTTTGCAAAGGTCAATGTTGAAAGGTCACTCATGTTTGTAAATAAAAAGCTTTATATAAAAAAAAAAAGAAATGTCCTTATCCACTTGTATTTGCTGATTATTGAAGAGAACTAGTCTATCCAAACCCATATTGATACTTCTAAGTCAAGAAGGTGCACAGCAGACCCAGTTGGTACCAAAAAATGTTGATAATGATTTAACTATATTCTATAGAAAAAATTCAATAAAGCTAATGAAAAGCCCTATTGTAAATGTCTTAAAGAGGTTCAAATACTCTCGATTAGTTATACACATTCTCTGATTTTTTATTGCTTAACATTACTTTTCTAGGTAGGAATGGAATATTTGCTCTTTACTTGACTAATGTTTAACTGGGTGCATTTTTTACTTTCTCCATTCATGCTAAGTAGGACACCACCTCCTCCCCCCCCCCCCCCCCCGTAGTCTAAAGCAAAAAATATTATTATTCCTCAGCAATCTGAGATGTGGATAGATAGAACTGAAACACTGAGAGCCCACTGAAGAAACTGGAAACTCCGGTGTCATGAACCCAAGACAAACTTTAGCCTCTTTATATAAAGGGCAGTGGTCAGTAAAGTTGCCAGAGCTGTAGCCTCAGTCTAGCCTGGCTAACCAAGTGCTATACATTCATTCATTCACTTAATAAAAAAGCAAACTTAGAACTATAGTTAAAACTCCTATTTGGATTCAAACCCAAGTCTCTTGACTCTAATCTACTAATGCCACTGTAATATTCTCATTCCTAAGATCCCTTGGAGCTCTAAGTTTTTGAAGTTATGGAACAAATATTATCCTAGTAAAACCAAGATGGTGCATTAGGGGCAGCCACCCAGCTGAATTTTCTTATTATTCTCCTCCAAGGTTACTTTAAAGCCTCAAATCTGATTTTTAAAGTGGCGGAACCAACAAAAATTTAGAGTGATATATTTTTCCAGCCTAAGAAAACTTAAGAAGTAGGCAAGATAACTTTAACATGGGGTGGAGGGGTAGCAAAGGTCTGTCCAGAGTCCAGACACAATGATGGCAATCGAAGCTGTGGCAGCAGTTTCAGGAGCTCTCAGCCCAGAGACAGTGAGGATGTTGAACACCTTCCCAGAAGAGATTATAAGTGAGCTTTTAATGGTACTAGGTACAGCTAATACTGATTGGCAGTTAAGTAGACAGAGACAAGCACTAAGAGTTGGGAACAAATAAGTAAGGGTCCTGGTATCAAAGCAGAAAGGAGTAACAGAGTATTCAGTTGCAGGGGACCCAGGGCCCCTTTCTTGGTAAAATCCATAGGAGAGGAGTAACTACACCTCTCTTAAAATCACATTACCTTGGAAGCACCAAAAACTTGCAGATCCCCAAAACTATCAGGGCAAAAAAATATGAACCTTGAGCAGTAATTCTAGGAGAACAGAGCCAAACTTAACATAAAGTTCAGTCAAGAAATAATCTGGAAAAATGAATAAACAACTGACTATAACAAGTACAGTGACAGGAAAGACTAAGACATAAACTCAGAAGACAATTAAAAAACAACTACTAAAAAGCCACCAAAAATGCTTATTATATCCAAGCCTAATGAGAATTCCTGGAAAATTATTTTAAAAAAAAATTTCTGGAAGAGTTAAAGATAAAAGGGTGGTAGAAGAAAAATCATGAAAAATGAGTGTGATATAAAGAGTAGCTTGGCAAAAGAGGCACAAAAATACTAAGCAAAATACCAAATTTTCCCAAAATTGGTAAAAACAAGCAAAAAAAAATCACTAAAGAAAAGAACTTCTTAAAAATCAAATAAGATAAAATGAAAAAGGAGGTACAAAAATTCACTTAAAAACTACTTTAAAAAGTAGAATTGTCCAAATTAAGAGGTGGGGGAGTATAAAAGCTCACTGAGGAAAACAATTCCTTAAAAATTAAAACTCATCAAGTGGAAGCCAATGATTCCATGATATATATAACCCAATAAAACAAAATCAAAAAATGAAAAAAAAAAGATGAAAATGTAAACTATCTCATTAAAAAAAATAACCTAGAGGATTAATCCAGGTAGGATAATTTAAGAATTTTTGGACTAATTAAAAACCATTATCAAAGAAAGAGACTAGATAACATATTTCAAGAAATTATTAAGGAAAACTGCTCTGATATCTTAGATCCAGAAGGTAAAATGGAAATTGAAAGAATCCATTGATCACCTCCTGAAAGATATCCCCCAATGAAAACTCTCAGCAATATAATAACTAAATTTTAAAACTCTCAGGTCAAAGAGAAAACCTTGCAACCAGAAAGAAATAATTCAATTATCTTGGAGCCAGGATCACAATCAGGATTACGTGTTAAAGGAATAGATGGCCTGGAATATAATAGTCCAGAATGCAAAGAAGCTAGAATTACAACCAAGAATTATCTATCCAGCAAAGCTGGGTGGAATCCTTAGGAGGAAAAATGGGTATTTAATGAAATAGAGGATTGTCAAGAACTCCTGATGAAAGACCAAAGATGAGTACATTCAAATACATTGATCAAGAGAACAAAAAAAAAAAAAAGGTAAATATGAAAGCACATTCATAAGGTACTTAATTAAGTTAAACCATTTACATTTCTAAAGGGGAATATGATGCATGTAACTCCTAAAAACTTTATCATTAGGGCAATTTAAAGGTGTTTACCTATAGAGGGTGTGGGTGTGAATTGATAATGTTAGAATGATCACCAAAATAATGAAGGGGGAGAATGAGTAATGCAGTGTTAGAAAAGGAAGGGAAAGATAGATTGGGGAAAATTTTCTCACATATAAGTGTTTAAGGAAGAACTTTTACATTGGAGGGGGAAATGGGAAAGTGGTGGTAGGAAGTGCTAGAATCTCATTTACATCAGAAAAAGTTCAAAAAAAAGAACTTGCTTGCCAACTTAATTGTATATAGAAATGTAACTTACTCAATAAGGAAGTAGGAGAGGAAGGAGATTAGAGGAAGGGATGGGGGTGGGGGGAGGGAGATAAAAATGGATAGAGTAGATTAATTGAGGAGATGCTTATCAGCTGGGGAATACTTAATGCATTGTAGCATATGATTGTGATGTAGTATTATTGTGCTATAAGAAATGATGGGGGAAAGGGTTCAGAAAAACAAATCAGAAAAAACATCAACTGATGGAAAGTAAAGTTAGAAGAATCAGGAGATAACAACAATGCTGAAATGATGATTAATTGTGAAAGCCATAGGTACTTTGATCAGTACATAATCCAAAACAATTCTAAAAAACTAATCCACCTCCAGAGAGAAAACTGAAAATTGAAGTATGATCTTCTCACTTTGCTTTTCTTGCTTTTTTTGAAATACGGCTAATATGGAAATATGTTTTGCATGATTTCACAGTCATAATTGATATCAAACTGCTTGTCTTCTCAGTAGGTGAGAGAGGGATGGCAAAAAAGGAGAGAATTTGGAACTCAAAATTCAAAATTAAAAGAATGCTAAAAATTAATAATAAATAAAAAAATTACATAAAATGTATTCTCCCAACTAATAAAAAAGGAATGTGTTAATAACAATGAAAATTTCCAACAGATACTTCTAATGTGATCTCCTCCAAATTAAACGAATATATAATATGACCTACTTTTTCTACTATTGCTTAAGCAAAGGCAAAAATCTTTCTCAGTATATTTGCTACTAATGGCTAGAGAAGAATTCAAGGCACCCTAGAATCTATTACTACTTCCAAACTTATCTTAAACCAATTCTTTTCTTGAACTCTGTCCCAAACATCTGCTCTGCTCAATTTCCATCACCAACACCCTTCCCCCACAAAACAATCTTACTTTCTCACTTCTGTGTCTTTGATCATAGTCCTTCCTGTGCCTGTATTATCTATCCTATCTCCCTTTTTTCATTTTTTTTTTTCTATAAAGCCTTCCTTGACTTTTCCTTGAGTCTCATAAAACTCTTGGTCTGAATCTCATGATACACCATATAATATTATACATTATAATTAATACACCTTATTTTATACATAAACTCCTTGAGTATGGGTCTGTTGTTCTTCAGTTATTCCATCAAGTCCAATTCTTTGTGATCACATAGACACCAGACTCTCCTATCCTCTTATCTTTCAAAGTCAATACAAGTTCACATTCATTATTTCCATTATATTATCTATCCATCTTATCCTATGCTGTTCCCTTGTTTATTTACTTTCATTTTTTCCCCCAAAATCAGAGTCTTTTCCATTGAGACCCATGTTCTCATTATATGGCCAAAGCATTTGATCTTCAGCTTCAGAATTTGACCTATCTAACTAATATTGCTCCTAGCAACCTTATTTCAAGTTTTGATATATTTTTGATATATCCAGTCTGCCATGATGCATTCTGAATATAAGTTAAATAAATAAGGTGACAGTATACAATCTTGTCGTACTCCTTTTTCAATGTTAAACCAATCAAATGTTCCAGGTTTGGTTTTAACTATTGCTTTCTGGCTTGCATACAAATTTCTCAGAAGATAAATAAAATAATTTGGTACTCCCATTTTTTTTAATGACTTGACACATTTTGTTATTTAATCGATCTGTTGTTGTTTTTTTATTCCTTTTTGGGAGGGAGTTATTGGATTCTCCCAAAATTGGAGTTAAGGGACTTGCCCAGGGTCACACAGCTAGGAAGAATTGTGTCTGTGACCAGATTTAAACTTAGATCTTCCTGAGTCTAAGGTCAGTGTTCTGTCCACTGCACCATCCTAGATAACTGCCCCACCACATTTTGTTGTAATCCACACAGTCAAAGACTTTAGCATAGTCAATGAAGCAGTAGATTTTTTTTCCTGTAATTCCCTTGTTTCCTCCATAATCCAGACAACGTTGATAATTTGGTACCTAGTTCCTTTCCTTCTTTAAAACTCAGCCTGCTCTTCTGCTATTGCTGGTACATGGTATAGCTATTGCTGGAACCTGACTCGCAGAATCTTAAGCATAACCTTGCTGGTGTGTTAAATAAGCACAATTGTTTGATGATTTGAACATTCTTTGGCATTGCCCTTCTTTAGGACTGAACATAAACTTATATTTTCCAATCTGGTGGCCACTATTATATTTTTCAAATTTTGTACTCCAAGGCCTGTTGCTTCAATTATCTCTGATTTCCTCCTGTAGCATTCCAATCGCCTATGATGAATCTGATAAATATGTTTTAAGTAATCATACAACTGATCAACCATGGCTTCTTGAGGCATAGACCTGTGTTACTGTGATTTTGAATGGTCTGCCTTATTTTTGAATAGATATCATAATTTTTAGATTATTTTCCATTACTGCTTTTTTCATCTTTTTATTGACTATGAGAGGTAATTTATTTCTCTAAAGAATTCATGCCCACATACTGATCATCTGAATTAAATCCACCATTCCCATCCATTTAAATTCACTGACATCCAAGATATTGATGTTTAATTTTTCCATCTCCTATTTGACCATATCCAACTCATCTTTCTTCATAGATATTACATCACAGGTTACTATGCAATATTTATTGATCTTTGTAGCACTGTACCATCCTTTCGTCGCCAGAAGCATTTACAGTTGAGCTTCTTTTTAGCCTTGTCCTAGCTGCTTCATTAGTAGTGGAGATACTTGTAATTGTCCTCCATTCTTCCCCAATAGAAGATTGGACCCCTTCCAAGCTGAGAAACTCATTTGTCTTGGATAACCCTGCATAGTATAGCTGATAGTTTCATTGAACTATGAAAATCCCTTTGTCATGACAAGGCAGTGATGGGAAATGAAGGGACCTGCACTGAATGCACTAAATGCACTGAGTGGATCTTAAAGGTCATCTGGTCAAGCACCGTGATCTTACAGATGAGTAAATGAATCTGAGAAAGATTAAATGATTAGTCCAAAGTCATAAAAAATAATTAATGGCCTAAGTTCTATGTACTTGACTTCCTAGGTGTCAAATCCTGATGTTTACCTACAATATAATGATGGATTCTTTTTGAGTCATTCCCTGAATTCTGCAATGATTGATATGTGTGCTGAGTCTTGCTGCTTATTGAATAAAAACTTATATCCCCAGTTCCAGCCAACACAGTTGCCCTGAGCAGCATCTATGAATTTCATTATTGCTTAATTCTCTAATGACAGCTGTGCTACTGCTTAGAATTCTTAGAATTTGAGGACTCTGGGACCAAGAGGTGACTGTAGCATAAAGTTAGCACATATTCCTGAATGTATCCTTTGTCTAATTAACAAATTATTGGCAAGTGAGTATAATATTTCATGCCTCTTTCCTTACCTCAAGAAAGCCTTTCAACTACCCAAGACAATAAACCACAAACTAAACAAAAGTCATAGGTCAAAAATAATAAATCACAAGTATTCAGAAGTATAGAATGGTTGTTAAGAAAGCAGTATTAACTCATTGAAATAAGGAAGAATTTAGTATAACATTAAAAAATGCAATGAAACTCTCTTATCATGTATTGCCTTGAACAGTCTTTTAGAATATTGTTTTTATGAACCTTTGAATTCTACCTTTTGGATTCTACTATTATTTATTCCACAATTTTTAAAAAGACATTTTAAAAATTATATGTAATTGACTGAAAGGTGCAGTAAATACAAGACTCCACAGTATTTCTTTATTATCCACGGGAAAAAAAAGCACTATATTGATTTGCACAAAATTTAGCCTTAAAGCTCCACTGAAGCAAGAAGTTTTTCACATGTATGTTACAATTATATAATTCTACCACAAAGATAATTCTGTTCATTGACATGCAAATGATTAACAGTAAACAAAACATAAAACAAAGAGATGTTTGTTTGCCAAAAGTGTTAACCTCTGTCAAAGAAGGCATCTTTTATGAGATTCATATAGAAAGGCATCCATTACAGGGGATGAAGTCTTCCAGATAATCTTTTTTACAGATTATATTATATTGATTGTATCAAATCCCAGAACATCACAGGGCTTTGTAAATAAAATGCATGATTATTCAACAGAAGAGATTGTTTTAAAGAATATATATTTGAAAAACTAAGTGGATTAAAAATGTCTTTTGTCTAGAACAAGAAATACAATTTTATTGTATTTGAAAATGTAAAAAATCTATTTTTAGCCCCACAGAGTAGGCCAGATTTGGCCCTCAGGCAATAGTTTGCTGACACATGCTCTAGACTGACAGGCAGCTGAATGGTTAGTCCTTGATTTAATATTTCAGTTAGACTGGTTAAGACTGGTATTACAGATGGACAATGAGCTGAAATGGAATGAAATTATTCAAGCATATTCAATTATATTGAATAATTATACAATGTTTTTAATGATTCCAAATGCCTTTTGTGGAAATATTTTGAAACACCATCTTTGAGGAATTAAAACTATGAGTGACCCAAAGGTCAATAGATACCAACATTGTAGCTGCAATTAGGCTAAGCATATTTCCAATGATGATCTACTTGCAAAAAAGACCATAAGGTTATAATCAACAAATATCTAATTGAAAAAGGAGATGAGAATAGCTTTGTGACAGGAAAAGATAAGAAGCATATAATCTGAATGCATCATTAGTCCCTACAAAAAAAATTTTTGAAAGACCTATAGAAAGATTAATATGATGTTGGATCATTCTCTGTATAGGAACTATAAAAGAAAACAGGTAAGAGATACATGGAATAAAAATGTATGGCAGAATTTTTATGTAGTAATGGATAGATAATAGATTCATGGGTCTGTTTAAATATGAAAAACTTGGGAAGAATAGAAAAGAGAATAATTTTTAAAATTAAAAGATTAGGAAACAAAGATAAGAGGAAAAGTTATTAAACTGGGATATGTGGCAAGAGAAGAATTCTGTTTAGCATGAAAAGATTGATGGAGATTTAATAACTATTCCTGGATATGCTTGTATATTTTTTCCCATATTATCTCATTTATCTTTGAAAATATGTGGTAGCATATGAATCTCTAACTTGATCTTTAGAACATCTGTAGTTTGATTCTGCAGAGACGATGATATTCCAGAATTCACAGCCATATAGCGTGACTTTAAAAATTGGCATTAAATACATGAATTTTCATCTCAAGGAATAGCATGGGAACCTTGAAAATACCAAACAATAGACTTAATCAGAATGTCATCTAGCAAAAGGAGAAATTAGAGGATCACATCATCTAGGAAAACTCTCTTCTGTTTGTACTCTGCATGATATATCCTCCAAATGGTGGTGAGCATCTTTGGAGAACCTACAACATTCTGGTTTATAGAAGACCACAAAATTTCATCATAATCATGGTTAGATTTATCAAATAATGTCACATGATCTTAAATTATGTAAGAGTTACTACTTGTCAAAGGGGAAATTTAATGCTTGGTTTTGCTCTACTGTTTTAACTGACCTTTTAGAATTTATAAGCAATAACAAAGTACGACTATATTTTTAGTTCTGATCAATTAATTTTGTAACTGTATGGATATTGTCTATTATAGCAAAATGAATAGACATACTCTGGATAATCCCTTCTCATGTTTTTTTTAAAGATACTTTTTAATACATGTATATGTCACTCATTAAATTTTATAAAAATGAGAAAGTAGACATATGGACTGGTAAGTATTCATAATATATAAATTACCTTTTTTGGCAATATTATCATTGAACAAAAATCAATAAGATATTTTTTCTTCCTTTTGGTATCTCCCTCTGTATTTGATGTATTGGTGGAGGTTTTCTTAAGTTTTAAATATTTTATACAATAATTCATTTTTTCAATCATTAAGCATTTATTATTTACTCCTTGACACCAGGGGAAAAGAAAAACAAAGCCTTATCAATACATATGAACAAGCAAAATAAATTCCCACATAGGCCATGTCCAAAAAATCAGTTTCATTCTGCATGACAGCCTATTACTTCTTTGTCTGGAACTGGATAGCATTTTTTATTATTCATCCTCTAAAATTACAGTTGATTGTTTTGCTCATCATAATAAATTGTTCTGTTAGTTCTGATCACCTTATTTTGCATCAGTTCATTCAAGTCTTCCCAAATTTCTTTGAATCCATTTCTTGATTTCTTATAGCAGGGCTTCTTAAACTTTTTCCACTCATGGCCCCTTTTTGGTACATGAAATTTTTATACAACCCCAGCTATATAGGCATGTAAAATAGGTATATGAATCAAACGTTTACTGATAATAAGTCATAATTTCACTACCACCACATTCAGTTTCACAAACCCATATAGTTTTATGACCCACAGTTTAAGAGCTTTGTCTTATAGCACAATGCTATTCCATTACACCTATATGCCATTATTTGTCCAGCTATTCCACTTAACTGATACATCTTAGCTTTAAATTTGCAACTACAAAAATAATTGTCATCAATGTTTTTGTAAATGTGCATATACACATATATGTTAAAATGCATATTTACATATTTTTCCTCTTCCTTGATATCTTAAGAATAGGGGTCAAGTAGTAGCCTTGTTAGGTCAAAAGATATAAAGTTTAGTAACTTCTTGAGCAAAGTTCAAAATTGCATTCTAGAATGGTTATACCAATTCATAACTCCATCAATAGTGCATCAATATGCCTTTTTTATCTCTTTAGCTCCTCCCAAAAATATATTTTTAAACAATCCTAAAATGCTTTAAAAATTATGTTCACTTCCAGGATACATTTTCTTATTGTATATAGTTATAGCCAGTTGTTCTTTCTGATTTCATCTTTTTTTAAATTTTATTTTATTTGCAAAACATATGTATGGGTAATTCTTCAACATTAACCCTTACATAGCTTTCTGTTACAGATTTTTCCCCCCAGCTCCCCACCCCTCCCCTAGATGGCAGGATATCCACTACATGTTAATTATGTTAAAATACTTGGCAAATCGAATATATGTATACACATTTCCACACTTATTGTTGTGCAAGAAAAATCTTATCTACATAAAAGACATATCAGATAAAGGAAACACAATGTAAGCAAACATCAATCAAGAGTATAAGAATGTTATGTTGTGGTCCACATTTCACATCCCTCTCTCTGGGTGTATATGGCTTTCTTCCGTGAACAATTGGAGGTGGTTTGAAACATTTCGTTGATTTCATCTTTTTAATTGTCTATGCTTTGCTCTAAGTACGTAAAGTACATTTACAAAGATTTTTTATGGAGAATTCACACAGAGCAAGAGCTCACCTAGTGGTCAGAAAAAGTGATACAAGGATACTCTCAAGGTCTCTCTGAAGAATTTTGGAATTGATTGCCTGACGCAGGCATAACTGGAATAGGAACACCTAGCATGGCTTGCCTTCATCAGAGAAGGTTCTGTGTTCTATTAAAAAAAAAAAAAAAAAAAAAAACAGAAAAAAAACTCAGAGTTTTGTCCTAATTTTGACTGCTTTAGTTTTGTTTATCCAATGCCTTTTTAATTTCACAAAATCAAAGTTATCCACGTTACTTCCCATGATCCTGATTACAGGATTGGATGCTGTTTGAAATTTCACTTTCAGGTCATATTTCAAGGATAGAAAGGACCATTTTCAGTCAAAATTAGGACAAAAGCAGGAAACTGGGAGCTGGTGGTGGGATATAACAAATTTCTCTGATAGAGGCTTCATTTCTCAAATATATAAGGAACTGAGTCAAATTTATAAAAATAAAAGCCACTCTCCAATTGATAAATGGTCAAAGAATATGAAAAGGTAATTTTCTGATAAAGAAGTAAAAGCTATTGCTAGTAACATGAAAAGTGCTCTAAATTACTAGTGAATAGAAAAACTAAAATTAAAATTACTCTGATACCTCCTCATAGCTATCAGATTGGCTAATATTACCAAAAAGGGAAATAACAGCTGTCGGAAGGAACATGGAAAAATTGACTGTTAGTGGAGTTGTGAACTTATCCAAACATTCTGGAGTACAATCTGGAACTATAACAAAGGGTTATAATACTATGAATATCCTTTCATCCAGTAATATCACCATTGACTAGGTATCTCAAAGAAATCAAAGAAAATGGAAATGGAATTTTATGTGAAAAAAATATTTATAGTGGCTTTTTGTGGTAGCAAAGAGTTGGAAATTGAGAGGATGCTCATAAATTGGAGAATGATTAAACAAGTTGTGGTATGACTTTGAAACAGAATGGTCTCAGAAAAAAAAAAAAACTGGAAAGACTTACATGAACTGATGAGAAGTGAAATGAGAAGAATGAGAACATTGAATCCAGTAACAGCAATACTGCAAGGATGACCAACTGTGAATGATTTAGCTAATCTGATCAAGACAATGATCTAGTACAGTAGAATGATTCCTCTATATTAGAGGATGTTGAAAAATACTATCCACCTACAAAGGTTTAAATGATGAATTCTCAATGCAGATTAAAGCATAATTTTGATACATTACATATTTTTCTTGTTTTATGTGTTTTTTTCTTTTGCTACATAAAAATATGGAAATTTGCTTTGCATAACTTTGAATGTATAATCAATATCATGTTCTTTGCCTTCTCAAGAGGTGGAGAGGGAAGGGAGGGAGAAAGAATTTGAAATTAATTTTTTAAATAAATGTTAAGAAATGTTTTATATGAGTATGAAATATTTAATGAAATATAAATATATTTTAAAGTCTACTCCATTATATACACTCTAAAATTCAACTAAACTAGCATACTTTGTCTTCCTCCAACACAGCATTCCTGTCTCTTATCTTTATGTCTTAATGGTCTTGCTACTCATTTCTATCTCTTGAAGTCTCTCTTTCTTCAAAACTGTGTCAAATGCTGGCTTCTTCAGGGGGCTTTACCAGTTCACGCAGCAGCCAATACTGGGTCTTTATCCCAAGGAAATCATAAAGGAGAGAAAAGGACCCACATGTACAAAAATGTTTGTAGCAGCTCTTTTTATGCTAGCAAAGAATTGGAAAATGAGTAGATGCCATCAGTTGGGGAATGGCTGAACAAGTTGTAGTGTATGAAGATACTATAAATAATAAAAAATTATAAAAATGATGAACAATCTGATTTTAGAAAGGCCTGGAAAGATTTACATGACCTGATGCTAAGCAAAACAAGAAAAACAGGAATACATGGTAGACAATAACAGCAAGAATGTGTGATGATCAACTATGAAAGACTTGTTTTTTCTCAGTGGTTTATTGATCCAAGGTATTCCCAGTAGACTTTGGATAGAAAATGTCATCTGCATCCAGAAAAAGAATTATGGAAATTGGATGTAAATCAACACATTCTGTGTTCACTTCTTTTTTTCTGTTTTTTTCTCTTCCGTGGTTTTTCCTTTTTATTTTGATTTTTCTCTCCCAAAATGATTCATAAAGCAATGTTTATTAAAAACAAGCAAACAAGTAAATAAAAAGATTGTAAACTCCTTGAGAGCAGACATCTTCTTTTGTCTTTTTTTGTATCTCCAGTGCTTAGCCCAGTGTCTGATACATAGTCGGCTTTTAATAAATGTTTTTAATTATTTGAGAGATTGAGAACAGGACCTATATTTAATAGTCCCAGTGTTTAGTGCAGTAACTTATCCATGGTAGGTGCTTAAAATACATGTATAATGAATGGATGATTTAATATACAATACCTGCCTTCTCTTTGGCCTATGGAAGACAAAGAAATTGTCTATGAGGAATTGTTAAATTGTTAAACTAATTAAAAGCAGGAGCATAAGCTAAGCCAAGGATTCCCAAAGTCTGTTCTTGGGACTAGTAACAATTCCTCCTTATCATCTCCATGATGTGTGAGCTAATCTCTCAATTTTTATAATATTTAATACTTGCTATGCTTTGTGTTAGACAAAAATGAATCATTGATTTATTACATTTAACAAAAACTAGCTCATTGCTACCCCATTGCTTTCTAATCTAAAATTGTAAGAGTCTTCTTATCAATTCTGTTGAGACTTCTGTGGTTGAAAGTAAATGAACAGATCGGCTAAGCAGACTTCAGGGCCTTTTGCCCCCATCAAAGTAATGTGCAGTGTGAAAAATTTTGAAAGACGAAACACCAAATGACCTCAAAGGTCCTGTGCAATTATACTTTTTCATGACTCTCTGACTTAGCAGTTCCCACACTGACTGTAATAGGAATGATGTAGACCTTGCTGCTTAGCTCTTATAGAAAATGCTATATTAATAGAGCACCCCAGTTAGCAAAATGAGTGTTATTACTCACTCTTTCAGTCAAATAAATGTGGCATTTTAGAGCTAGAAATGACCTAAGAAATTATGCAGTTCAACCTCCTAATTTAACAAATAAAAAGATTGAGATTCATGGATGTTAACAAATTCATCCAAGGTCATATAACAAGTTCACAAAAGAACCAGACCTAGAACTCATGTCTTCTGACTCCCAATCCAATGTCTCTTTCCACTATATGTGCCTGAAGGAGTCAATAGTTGGTTGGAATGATCATACTGATATATATGAAGAATTAATAAACCATATGATAGCATAAGACTTTTTCCTGGGAAGCATGGTGGTCTTGAAGGGGGAGAATGTTTACTTTGGCACATTGCATAGTTTTGTGGGGGGTTTTTTTGGTTTTTTTTTTCCCCCTGAGGTAATTGGGGTTAAGTGACTTACCCGGGGTCACACAGCTAGGAAGTGCTAAGTGTCTGAGATCACATTTGAACTCAGGTCCTCCTGACTTCAGGGCTGGTGCTCTATCCACTGCACCACCTAGCTGCCCCACATTGCATAGTCTTTACCAGCTACTGAAATGAGGCATGAATATGAATGCATGAATAGAACTTTTACTAGTTAGTATGTAGGTGATGGGGAGTAGAAAAAGGAAACCAAGCTCAAGAAGGGATCAAGAGCTTCAGGGAATGAAGGAGGTAGTGTCCTATGAAAGAGCTGGGGGCAGATGAACATGGCAGTAATACAAGACTAGCTGGTAGAAAAGGAAGGGTATGGAAATGTGAGATTCACCAGTCTCTGCCATTAATAGATAATAGTTCTCCGGGAAGTTATCAGTACCCTCTAAATCAAGGCTTCTTAAACTTTCCCACTTGTGACCCCTTTTCATCTGAGAAATTTTTACATGACCCAGGAGAATATAATTATATAAAATAGATATAAAAATCGGACATTTACTACTAATAAATCACAATTTTGCAACCCCCAATTCAGTTATGAGACCCCATATAGGGCTGAAACACACAGTTTAAGTATCTGGGTTCTAAAATACCTGCCCCCAAATAAAACCCTAGCTTTTGTACCCTAATTATAATTCTGAGGATTGATAACAAATAAAAAGTTGTGAAGGATGTACCAGAACTAAGTATAAAAGTCCACCAGGCTGCTTGTGTCATCAAGGAAATTATTCTAGTGACCTTTCATCTGAAATTAGCATTTTAATCCATAAAAGGCTAAACTTAAAGGTATTCATTTTCTATAAATGTATCTGCTTTCTTTTAGGTAGAGACACCACGGCATTCTAATGCACCAATTCAGTATCTTCATGATGTAGTAAAAACAAACTTGAAGAGAGTTTCATAGAAACTTAAAGCTAGGATTAAATAGTAGAGATGGATTTAATCCAAAACTTTCATTTTAGATAAAACTTGTCTAGAAAGGGTAAGGGAAAGGAAAGGAAATAAGAACTTATTAAGCACCTACTATTTGCCAGACACTATGCTAAATGTTACAAATACTATCTCATTTGATCCTTTCAGCAACCCAGGAAGATAGGTACTTATATTATCTACACTTAATAGAAGAGAAAACTGAAGCAAACAGAGGTTGTGACTTGTCTGCAGTGACAGAACTAGCAAGTGCCCGAGGATGAATTTGAATTCAGTTCTTCCTTTTTTTATTTTATTTTTTATTAATACTTTTTATTTGCAAAACATATGTATGGTTAATTCCTAAACATTAACTCTTACACAGCTTTCTGTTACAAATTTTTCCCCCCTACTCCCCACTCCTCCCCTAGATGGCAGGATATCCACTACATGATAATTATGTTAGAATACTTAAAAAATCGAATATATGTATAGTTATTGCATCATTTTTTGTGCAGGAGAAATCGTATCTACAAGAAAGAATAATCCGATAAAGGAAATACAATGCAAGCAAACCTCAATAGAGAACATGGAAATAATATGTTGTGGTCCACATTTCACATCCCTCTCTCTGGGTGTATATGGCTCTCTTCAACGAACAATTGGAACTGGTTTGAAGCATTTCATTGTTGAAGAGAGTGAAGTCCAATAGAACTGATCCTCATATAGTATTGTTGTTGTCCTGAATAATGATCTCCTGGTTCTGTTCACTTCACTGAGCATCAGTTCATGCAAGTCTCTCCAGGCCTCTCTGAAATCATCCTGCTGGTCGTTTCTTACAGATCAATAATATTCCATAACATTCATATACCATAATTTATTCAGCCACTCTCCAATTGATGGGCATCCATTCAGTTTCCAGTTTCTAGCCACTACAAAAAGGGCTGCCACATGAATTCAGTTCTTCCTAATCTTAGGTCCAGCATTCTAATCCACAGCCCTACCTAGTCAACTCTAATGAATGAAAATTTACAACTTTCTCCAATAATATTGGACAACCTGGGAACAGGAAGATAGAAATCACATGGTAAGGTTTATCCAAGACAGAGAGAGGGAACCAGCATTTATTATGCACCTGCTATGTGTAAGACACTGTGTGCAAAGTGCTTTTCAAAGGAGAAGTGATATTTACCCAAGGTCATACAAGTTAGTGGCAAAACTAGTTAGTAGTAGAACCTAGTTTTCCTATTAACCATTCTGTATGCTTTAATATTGATAGATTACATTTATTTAGTTGCTTATTTGTTTTTAATGTGCTTACTGATTTCATTTGTTATTCTACATTCCCAGTGTGAAAATTCTTTCTATCAATTCATATCAGTAACTCATCTGTGATTTGCAATCTTAGAAATTTGCCTGAGATATTAAGAGGTTAAATGACTTGTCCACAATCACCCATCTCCTATGTGTCAGAGGCAGGTATTTATTTAATATTTTAAAATTTACAAATCACTTTATCTCAGTTGAATTTCACTACAAGTTGTTGGTGGAACTGTGTGAACGAATCCAGCCATTCTGGAGAGCAATTTGGAACTATGCTCAAAAAGTTATCAAACTGTGCATACCCTTTGACCCAGCAATGTTTCTATTGGGCTTATATCCCAAAGAGATCTTAAAGGAAGGAAAGGGCCCCACATGTGCAAAAATGTTTGTGGCAGCCCTTTTTGTAGTGGCTAGAAACTGGAAACTGAATAGATGCCCATCAATTGGAGAGTGGCTGAATAAATTATGGTATATGAATGTTATGGAATATTATAGAAACGACCAACGGGATGATTTCAGAAAGACCTGGAGAGACTTGTATGAGCTGATGGTGAGTGAAATGAGCAGAACCAGGAGATCATTATACACGGCAACAACAAGACTATATGATGATCAACTCTGATGGACATGACTCTCTTCAACAATGAAATGCTTCAAACCACTTCCAATTGTTCACTGAAGAAAGTCATATACACCCAGGGAGAGGGATGTGAAATGTGGACCTCAACATAACATTTTCATGCTCTCTATTGATATTTACTTGCATTATGTTTCCCTTCTCTGATTTTTTTTCTTGTAGATCAGACTTTTTTTGCACAGCAAGATAAATGTAAAAATATGTATACACATATTTGATTTGTCAAGTATTTTAACATAAGTAACATGCAGTAGACTTTCTGCCATCTAGGGGAGGGGTGGGGACTAGGGGGGAAATTTGTAACAGAAAGGCTGGAGTTAAATATAAATTCAAATCTAGTCTCAGTTTTGTAACCTGGACAATTCATTTCACTTTTATTTGCCTCAGTTTCCTCATCCTTAAAATGAGGATAACAATAGTACCTACCTTTCAGAGTTGTTGTGAGAACCAAATAAGATAATAATTCTAAAGAGTTTAGCACAGTGCCCAGCCCACAGTAAGCACTTTATAAATTTTAGCTATTGTCATTATTATTTTACAGATGAGGAAATGGATGTTTAGAAAGCTTAAGTGCCCATGAAAAGGTGCTCCAAGTCACTATTGATCAGAGAAATGCAAATTAAGACAACTCTGAGATACCACTACACACCTGTCAGATTGGCTAAAATGACAGGAAATGATATTGATAACTGTTGGAGGGGATGTGGGAAAACTGGGACACTGATACATTGTTGGTGGAACTGTGAACGGATCCAACCATTCTGGAGAGCAATTTGGAGCTATGCTCAAAGAGTTATCAAACTATGCATACCCTTTGACCCAGCAGTGTTTCTACTGGGCCTATATCCCAAAGAGATTTTAAAGGAGGGAAAGGGACCCACATGTGCAAAAATGTTTGTGGCAGCCCTTTTTGTAGTGGCAAGAAACTGGAAATTGAAAAGATGCCCATCAATTGGAGAATGGCTGAATAAATTATGGCACATGAATGTTATGGAATATTATTGTTCTGTAAGAAATGACCAACAGGAGGATTTCAGAGAGGATTGGAGAGACTTGCATGAACTGATGCTGAGTGAAATCAGCAGAACCAGGAGATCATTATACACAGCAACAACAGTATTACATGATGATCAATTCTGATGGACATGGTTCTCTTCAACAATGATGTGATTCAAACCAGTTGTTCTGCGATGAAGATAGTCATATACATCCAGAGAGAGGCCTGTGGGAACTGAGAGTGAACCACAACACAGCATTTTAACACTTTCCGTGAATATTTCCATGCATTTTGTTTTCCTTCTTAGGTTGTTTTTTCCTTCTTCTCTTTCTAGATCTGATGTTTCTTGTGCAGTAAGATAACTGTATAGATATGTATACATGTATTGTATCTGTCATATAATTTATCCTATTTAGCATGTATTAGATTACCTGTCATCTAGGGGTGGGGGGTGGGGGGAACGAAAGGAAAAGCTTGGGGAAAAAAAGTTTTTTTGCAAAGGTCAATGTTGAAAGGTCACTTATATGTTTTGTAAATAAAAAGCTTTATATAAGAAAAAAAAGAAAGAAAGAAAGCTTAAGTGCCTCACTCTTGATTTTTGGATATTTCAGAGGATCTAAGATCTCCTTCCTGTGGCTAATCCCTCCATTACTGCAGAGCACAGCCCATCCATTTCTACTCATCCTGTGTTTCCCCCTTCCTTTTTTTTTTTTTTTTTTTTTTGTTCTCCAAACATTCACAGGGAATTCATTTAACAAATTATGGAAGTTTTCCTTTTATTCTCATTATTTTTTTTTTCATGCATCAATGAAGCCCTCACAGGATCTACTCACCTATTATTTTTGCTTTTGTTTGTCCTAAAAATCTTGAAGAGAACCATGATATCAGGGATTGCATGACATGCAAATGAATTGGATTTGAGTGAGGGAGGGCTCTGCAAGGTCACCTGCCTCCCTTGCCCCTTCAGAGCCATTATTCACTATTGTTGATGCAAGTCTGATTATCTCCTTTTCCAGTTCATATCTCTTTAGTACCTTTTGTGCACCATCTTGTATACATGTCACCACTGGTGATTTGTTGCAAACAACATAGATCCACCACCATTCACTTCTCTGTTGTCTTTTGAATGATCAGCAATTCTGACTCTTCAGGGATTGTGATGTTCTGAGTCATGATTTCTATCCTCACTGGAAATAAATTAGTCTCTCTCAGGGAGAAGAACTTCCCAAATAAAATCTAACCTGCTTTCTTTGTACCATTCAATTCTAGATCTAGTCTATCATCTATTTTCAGAGTCCAGATACACATATTGTTGGGTCAGGATTATGGTTTGTCCATCCACTTGAATACCATGATATGGACAAAAAGCAATAAATTTCTTTCTTCCTTTCCTTCTCTTTCTTTCCTTTCCTCACATCATTCTACTCCTTATCAGGATTAAAATAATTGTGGGAAGATAATGAAATGCATTTTTCAGGAAAATAGATTTCACTATTTATATTTAGTTCAAATAAAACAAAAACTTTAAAATGGCACTATCTTCTAGAAATCAAATAAAGTTCTTTTTCCATACTCATTTACAAGCAAAGGTTTCTTGCAGGAAAATGAGTAAGTCGGCAACCAGAGCAATTACTAAATATAGTGGTCAAACAAATGGTGAGAATAACCCTCAATTTGAGAAAGCTCCAACTCGGTCAAGATGGACTGCCAGTTTAAAAGATTAGGAAACCAAAGGCAGTGCAGGAAAAAAAAATGTCTATAGTTGGTAGAGGTTAGTACCATGTTGATCTGCTGACTTTTCACAGATTTGGGAAGATCGGTGGTACTTAAACTGGCAAGGTATTGAAACACGGCAGAAGATCCAAGATAGACTCTGTATCACAGAAGTGTAAGTTCCAAAGACAAACCAGCATTTCTTTTCAACTTAGTTGCCAACATACTTGCCAAAACACCCCAATGCTTTTTAAAGCCTTCAGAAATCATGAGTTGAAAATCCTCAATTAATGTGTTAATGGTCCTTAACAACTCTTTTGATTGGGCAGCTGTGTCCTGTTTTTCTGTAATGGAAGCAGCAACTATCTCATCTCTCCCCCTGTCCCCTTGCCCCA
The DNA here is from genome assembly GCA_023553655.1 of Myrmecobius fasciatus. Lineage (NCBI taxonomy): Eukaryota > Metazoa > Chordata > Mammalia > Dasyuromorphia > Myrmecobiidae > Myrmecobius > Myrmecobius fasciatus. The sequence goes on from JAJPUD010004032.1 coordinate 143,461, forward strand.
AAACTTGGTTGAACTCATTGAGAGCTCTAGGGAATGAATATGTGAATCTAGAATCCTAATCTTTCAACAATCAATTCTTGGATGATTTGGTCCAGGATAAAAAGAAGACAACTGCTTCAACCTTAATTCTCTTTACATAGATTGCAGGGATGCATTATTTTTTTTTAATATCTTGATATAATTTTTAAAATGTTTAAAATGTAATTTAAATTTTAAAAAGTATCTTGATAACTGTATTTCAACGTAGTTGGTTTTCTTTGCAATCCTATGTGTTTTGTAATTTGAAACCCCTTTTCCAAGATATCCAAAGACTTAATCAGACAAAGGGCCCTAGCTGTTCAGCTTTTTTCAGTCCTTGTCCAAGTCTTCATGGCCCATTTGGATTTTCTTGGCAAAAGTCCTGATGTGGTTTGCCATTGCTCCCTCCAGTTCATTTTACTGATGAAGAAACTGGGGCAAACGGAATTAAATGATCACTTGTAAGTGTCTGAGGCCAGATTTGAACTCAGGAAGATGTCTTCCTGACTAAATCTAGCAATATATCTACTGCACCACCTAGCTGCCCTCACCACAAACACAAACAAAGGGCCCTCAACACAAACACAAAAAATATAAGCATCCTCTTAGAATCAAGAGAAACTAGAGAGGAGTGAAAGAGGTGGATATCATACTATTTTCATGATCAAGAGACTAGTTTAAATTCTAGGAGATGCTGGCCTTTACAAAATCTCCTGAGAGCTATTCTTGAGAGAGCAAACCTTCAGCCTGTGAAGGGAAAAAAATCATTTTGCAGTTTGTTTACTCTCTTCCCTGCTCCTGTCCCTACTCCTTCACAACTGAATTCCCATAGGAAATAAACCCTTAGGTCATTGGTATTTATGAAGGATTCTCTTCCGAAGAGTTTGTAATATCTTGGAGGCATTTATAAGTTGGAGTCAATATATCCTATATACCAGAAAAGCAGCTGAAAAGCACAATAAAGCAATTAACTATCAGCATTTGGTTAATTAAGAGATACTGCAATACCTTAGCCCAGAGCATTAAAGTAAATCTAGCTTATAAAATAGAAATTGGCAAAGTAGGAGGATTGACAGGATATTAGGGTATAATGACTTGTTCACTCAGAAATCTTTAAGGATTTTTTTTTTTGGTTGATAGATGAGAAGCTAGAGGAGGTCATACCAAATAAATCCTAATTAGAGAATTGCTAAAGCAGAGGTCCTCAAGTTTTAGGAAGGCATTGATACCATTATTCATTTATTTTGGAAATAAACACCTCCTCTTTTTGAAAGTTGTTAAAATGCATATTCTCCTACCAGGCTGTAGATAATAACAAAAATCTCGAGTCCTGTGAAATCTTTTTAGATGCAGAGAATAAATCTTCAAATCATTCATCTCTGCAGAATTTTCCCACCCTGCCATGCTTCCTAACGTCCTCCTGTGATACCTTCTCATGCTATGGAAAGGACAAGGAGTAAGATTTAAAAGATTGTGAGAACTGGATAAGGAGTTATGGTTTTACCAACCTGGAAATGCTTCAAATATGAGCCAGGCTACTGTCCATAAGTTTCTATTGTCAGAAAACAAGAGCTAAGTATAAAGAGGCTTACTGACAGAGCGTTGTCCATCAGGGGAGAAATTTGATGGTGGGTGTGACAGCTCCTGAAAACTTTCTACTAAGATGTGAATAGGACACCTAGTGAATAGAATGCAGGTCCTGAAGTCAAAAAGACCTGTGGTCACACTTTTTAGCTATGAGACTGAGCAAATCACTTACCCCAATTTGCATTCCTCTTCTGGAGCTGGAGAAGGAAATTGTAAAACCCTTCAGTGTGCTTGCCAAGAAAACCCCAAATGGAACCACAATGAGTCTGACATAACTGAAAAAACTACTGAACAACAACTAAAGATGTGGACAGGGAATAATTTGCATTGTTAGAGGGAATAGCAATAAAGTCACAGATCATTCCAAGTATGGATGAAAATCAGGGTCTCAAAGTATATTTTAGTATTTTTATGGTACCATGAACTCAGCTGGGATTCAAATGTTAATTGAAGCATTAAAATATTTAGGTCGTAGACAAAAGCAGACTTTAAGTACAAGCCAATCAGCCAGGACTGAGGAAGTTATAACAAGGCTATGGGGAAAGAGAGGGAAGTGAGGAGGGGAGGGTAAGAGAGATTAATGACTAGAAGAGAAAACCAGAAATAAGAATAGTGTAATTATTAACAATAAAATAAGGATAAACTGTACATCAGGTCTAGATAAGCAGACAAGGGGTATAAGGTAAGTAAAACAGGAAACTGGCAATTAGAGTTGTTAAAGATTAGAACTAGGAGGAATAGCAGGGTACTTTTTTACTTGACCCATGGGATACTGAAAGTCTTTATTTTGATGTTGAAGTAGAATCTTAAATCTTGATTAGGTTCAAAAGGGTAAGTAGATAGGTATAGAGAATGAACAGGAAGAATGTCAAACCAGTAGATAAGCAGTATGCATTAATTGCCAGAGAACTGCCTGCTTATTTTATTTTACTCCAAAGTATTCCATGATAAGCTGAAAACCTTATTTTTCAAAGATATAAGTACAATAAGAATTGAAGGTAGAGAGAAGAATGAGAAGTTTTAGAACTTCCCAAGAGGAGGAATTTTCATACCCACAAGGGAGTATATATGGTGATAGTTAATTCTTCAGTACTTAGAAGAGAAAGGACTCTCTATAAAGAGGATCAGCCTTCTTCTTTCCCAATACCATTAACCAAATGCAATCACTAAGACCTTCAAGATAAAAATCTAGTGACCAAAGGTGGCATTTCATCTCACCAATGAAATGCTGGAAAGTACAAGCAGCAATTGAGAAGCAGTGATTTCCCTCCCACCATAAAGTCTGAAACCTAAAATATGAGAGACATGAGGGCAAAGTTCTGTGATGCATAAAAAGTTTGAGGCACATAGTTTCTAGATAATTAATAATTTTATTAATCATGCTAGCAATAATTGAAAAAGAATCAGTGGCACTCTCAAATGCCAAGGATCCCTCTTGGAATACACTCAATGGTTATATGCCTTGGAAAAGTGAGTTCTCCTGATGATAGCAATCAATTCTGATTGGTTGATAATTAATACTAATCTTACCAAGAACTCCACTGACTCACCGATGAATGAAGGAAAGATTTATTTTACATTCATGCAAAAATGGGTACCTAGGTGAATAGACACACCTTTGAAACTCCAAAGGCACTGTTTTATTTCCTACCCTGAAGTATAAGTCCCTCCCCTGATTCGCAATTAATTGAATGTTACAGAAGTTACATGAACTGAAATCTCTGCCCCTCATTACATAACCAGCCCCATGGCCCTCAAAGGAGTTTCTATTCTAGAAAAGGGAAGGGTAACAGAGGAGGGCTAAATGCAAAGAAAAAAAAAAAGATTCTTTTCAAATCTCAGGCCACAAGCCTTCATTACAAAAATCAATCCCTGCCCCCAAGAAGCTTACATTCTTTTGGGGGAAGATAAACTCCACCTTTGATTATTTCTTGATGTCCTTATGGGTTTCAGTTTTCTAATTTGTTTCATTTCTCCAATTTAATTTTCATAACTATGAAAAATAAATACCCATTCATTTCTCACAATGAAAAGAAAGAATATTATGAGAAAGGGGACCTTTTCTATTAAATCCTAGGGGATGTAACTCTAATCATTCTCATTTTCAGGCCACCTTTAGCTTCAGGGAATTTCCACCAAGGATTACCCTCTAGTCCAACCTAACTATGAGCCAGAATTCACTTTAGAGTAAATTCTTGTAAGATTTTCTATTTAGGTGGAGTAACAACTCCTACACAAGTTTGAAAGGCATATACTCAGGGGATCTAGGCAATCTCCTCTCATAAAGTATGATGGTCTAGGAAGAGGAAAAACTTTTATCTCCCTAACAATTTGTTTAATAATCATTTCTCTCAGTTCTTGTATGTTTATCTTTGGGCAACCTGTGCTTTGCATGGGTATGGGACACAACATTAATATGGGAACTAAAAGAGCTTGAAGGAGGATGAATAATTGAGAGGGATAAGTAGCCACAGACTATAGAACCTATAGAGGCATATTTTTGATGTGTTGCATAATTAAAGGAAACCAATTGTTGAGATTGGGAAAGGAATCCCAAAAGTTTGGGGTAGCAGACCATAGTCTCAAACGGTCTCAAAAGAATTTGCAGGCTTGAACCCATCTCCAAGTCAAAGGGCAAAATCTGTTGTAATTGTAATGCCATTGAGGCTATCTAAATTCCAAGATAATTTAGCAAAGAAACAGAAGCAAGGAAATACATTTATCTAGTTCTTCCTGTTATAGATAAGCTAATTTTATGGCCCAGAGGCAGAACTGAAGAGTGATCTCTGGAATTTGGCTATCACTGACCAACAGATTATGTATCTGACAGTCAGCAATGAACTGAGGAGTGGTCTATTCATTACTGTCTCAGAAGTCTGATTTGTGGGACCATCCTGGGGCCAGAAGACTTTAGAATCAGATAAATTGTTAGAACAGGAGCCTCTTAAGGTCAGGGAACATTAAAATTATTGCTCTCTCTCTCTCCTAGAAGCTATGTTACATCACAATGACATAAATTGTCTTATTTGATGAAATTTCCATGCTTGAAGGGTACACAGTGTTTTGTTAAGGTAGAGATTTGAGATGAGAGGTACTGATTATTACCCCCACCCCACCTAATCAAGAGCAGAGTGTTGTGCCTGCTCATTATTAGATTACAAAAATTTCTTGCAAACAAAGGGGAGATGAGAGGAAAAAAAGTCACTATAATGAGATCAAAAATTCAATTCAATCAGAAGCATTTATTATCCTTTCTACTAGTATATTGCAGGCACATAATAAATGTTTGTTGAATATTTGATAGACCTGGTGAAGGAAGGTAGGAAACAAAAATAATGAAAAAAGGCAAAAAAAAAAAAGAGATGCCTAATGTAAGTGATAGGAAGTTAGGGCTGGAGACGAGAGTTTTAGAATTCTAGATAATGGAAGCAATATGTTTCCTAGAGAAGATAAAATCTAAGGTAGGATCATAATAATACAAGACTTAGGTGTCATGGAGAGAGAGAATTTTGACATGGAAGAGATTGAAGAATTTTATGAACATGAATATTGAAATCCCTGAAAATGTTGAAAGGGAAAAGGGTTAGGGAAGAAGACCATGATATAGGTATTACAGCCATTAGTTTTCTTAAGTTAAGTAGAAAAAAGCTACAAGGAAGGGGAAAAGATGTAACATGTGAAACTGGAAGAAGAAAGATCCCTGAAAATAATGGTGGAGAAAAAGCCTGGAAGAAAAGTAGAAGGGCAGCTAGGTGGCACAGTGGATAGAGCATCAGCCCTGAAGTCAGGAGGATCTGAGTTCAAAAATCTCAGACACCTAACATTCCCTAGCTGTGTGACCCTGAGCAAGTCACTTAACCTCAATTGCCTCAGCAAAAAAAAACAGAAAGAAAATTAGAGAGCAGAATATATCTAACCTTCCTTATGATCTTATGAATCAGAGAGAGTGAGAGAAATTATGTCTGATCTAAATGGCTTTTATGCAGAGCAGTGTTTGGGCTGGGAAGTACCTGCAAGTTGGAGAATTAGTTTCTTCCTCTTGGTTTGTCCAATAATGTGACTAGGTCCCCAGTTCTTCTCTTTGGGTGGGGATGAAGCCAGAATAATATATATTATAAAAAAGCTTTTTTGTTGAGCCCCATCCTGGCAGGGTATTTCCAAAGAATGTATTTCTTTCTCTCTCCTTCTGGGTCTCTAGCCAACCATGGCCTCCTTCTCATTTGCATTTAATCACACACACACACACACACACACACACACACACACACACACACACACACACACACATCTCATAGAGTGGTTTCCTAGAGAAACTGGGTTCTTATGAAAACATATGGCAAATGGAAAAAGCAAATAGATTGTCAAATAAAGACTGGGGTTACAGGTTCAGATCAAGAGCTCTAAGGGAGGTAAGGGACAGGGAAGCAAGATGATCACCAGTCTCATTCTCTGATAAATAGGGATAGCAACAGCCTCTCTGCACCTCTCTGTTTGATTTTCCACAGTTTCAGCAGGGACAGCAGCAGCATCTGGTGGCCTCTCAGTGGGACTACTCTCCCTTCACTTCTCTTTTATTATCCTACAGAGGATCCTCATCCTCAATCCAGTAATACTTCCTTATTTCTCCCCTTTTCTCTTCTCAGATTTCAGGTCTCACTTCTTTAGAAAAAGTCAGCCCGAACTCCTATAATCTTTGCATGAGAATACACTGAGAATATCCATCTCAGCTGTTTCAACTCCATGGGAAAATAGAGGTTACATAAGCAAAATAGTGACCTTTGGATAGACCATGGTTTCTGTTAAAATGACAAAAACATTTGTTGAAAAGTTTCCAGTAAATGAGAGTTTGCTAAAAAAAAAAAAAAGAGCAAAGGTGCTACCAAATAAAAAATTAAAAAGAACAAAAGTCAACTATGTCCTTCAGAATTATAATCTAGCATGGAAACAAAGAGAGGCAGAATATGAGAAATGCAAAATGGAAGTGGCTATCTGAGGAAGGAATGTACAATATGAAAAATGATAAGTTCTAATAAGAGATTCTTTTATCTATACCAAAAAAATCAGTGTGTAAGAAGGGAAGAAGGAGGCAGCAAAGAGGAAAGTCTAATCATGGATTCAGTTATCAGGGAGAGGGAGAGAACATTTACAAGAGAATTTACCTTTTAACTCATGCAAAGTAAAAGCAAGGGCAGGTTTGGAGAGGTGGCCATAGCATAAGGCCATACCCTAAACATAGTGCTCTGGGACCAGGAATAGGAGCACTTTGTACAAAGGCAAACAGAAAGCACAAGATCTCCTTACACACCCATATGGTTCTTTGGGCAAAGTTCAAAGTCCTCACCTGTTTTCCAGCTCTCAAAAATAAGTACCAGGGGAGGCTAGGTGGCACAGTGGATAGAGCACCACCCCTGAAGTCAGGAGGAAGTGAGTTCAAATCTGGTCTCAGACACTTAACATTCCCTAGCTGTGTGACCCTGGGAAAGTCACTTAACCCTAAATGCCTCAGCAAAAAGCAAAAAATAAAAAATAAAAAAATAAGTACCAGAATAACTTTTATACAATGTAAAACTCTGTAAATGCCTAAAAGGCAAAAATTGCTATGGATACTCAAAGTAAGGAAAGATCCATCCAGTTAGCAAAGGAAATCTCATGACCAAAGGCCTGAAAGCAAGAAAACATGAAATATTGGATAATAGTTTAAATTCTAAAATGGATCTATGGCCTCTTCAATGTGGATATCCTTTCCAATATGGATAGCTACTTATCCATGCCTGCCCAACCTAAACAACTTTGATGTATGTTCAAAAAAAAGTCCTCCCAAATCTTCTAGGAGTCTTTCGTCCTTTCTTTTTTTCTTTTTCTTTCTTTCTTTTTCTTTTGCCTATTAATTTTATTTTATTTTATTTTTGACCTTTGCAAAACTTTTTTTTTTATTCCAAGCTTTTCCCCTCCTTCCCCCCCACCCCTAGATGACAGGTAATCTAATACATGCTAAATATGTTAAATTATATGACAAATCCAACATATGTATACATATCTATACAGTTATCTTACTGCACAAGAAACATCAGATCTAGAGAGAGAAAAAAAAAAAAAACAACCTAAGAAGGAAAACAAAATGCATGTAAATATTCACAGAAAGCATTAAAATGCTGTGTTGTGGTTCATACTCAGTTCCCTCAGGCCTCTCTCTGGACGGAACTATCTTCATCGCCGAACAATAGGAACTGGTTTGAATCACATCATTGTTGAAGAGAGCCATGTCCATCAGAATTGATCATCGTATAGTCTTGTTGTTGCCGTGTATAATGTTCTCCTGGCCCTGCTCATTTCACTCAGCATCAGTTCATGCAAGTCTCTCCAGGCCCTCTGAAATCATCCTGCTAGTCATTTCTCACAGAACAATAATATTCCATGACATTCATATACCATAATTTATTCAGCCACTATCCAATTGATGGGCATCCCTTCAGTTTCCAGTTTCTAGCCACTACAAAAAGGGCTGCCACAAACATTCTTGCACATGTGGGTCCCTTTCCCTCCTTTAAAATCTCTTTGGGATATAGGCCCAGTAGAAACACTGCTGGGTCAAATGGTATGCACAGTTTGATAACTTTTTGAGCATAGCTCCAAATTGCTCTCCAGAATGGTTGGATCCTTTCACAGTTCCACCAACAATGTATCAGTGTCCCAGTTTTCCCACATCCCCTCCAACATTCATCATTATCTTTTCCTGTCATCTTAACCAATCTGACAGGTGTTAAATCAGAGTTGTCTTAATTTGCATTGCTCTCATCAATAGTGATTTGGAGCACCTTTTCATGTGACTAAAAATAGTTTCAATTTCTTCATCTGAAAATTCTTCATATCTTTTGACCATTTATCAATTGGAGAATGGATTGAATTCTTATATATTTGAGTAAATTCTCTATATATTTTAGAAATGAGGCCTTTATCAGAACCTTTGAATGTAAAAATGTTTTCCCAGTTTATTGCTTCCCTTCTAACCTTGTCTGTATTCATTTTGTTTGCACAAAAACTTTTTAACTTGATATAGTCAAAATTATATGATGATCTCTAGTTTTTCTTTGGTCACAAATTCCTTCCTCCTCCACAGGTCTGAGAGGTAAACCGTCCTACATTGTTCTAATTTGTTTATAATATCATTCTTTATGTCTAGATCATGAATCCATTTCAGCCTTATCTTGGTATGTGGTGTTAGGTGTGGGTCAATACCTAGTTTCTTCCATACTAGTTTCCAATTTCCCAGCAGTTTTTGTCAAATAGTGAGTTTTTATCCCAAAAGCTGGGGTCTTTGGGTTTATCAAACACTAGATTACTATTGTCATTGAGTATTTTGTCCTGTGAACCTAACCTATTCCACTAATCCACTGCTCTGTTTCTTAGCCAGTATCTTCTTTCTTTTGACACTGTAAGGATATACTAGAGCCTATAAGTCTGCCTATGTGAATGTGAATACATTTCTAGTCCATATTTTTTTTTAAAATATCCAATTCTTTAATAACAATCTGTACTCTTGTTCTTCATAGTTCTTTTGTCATAACATTTAGCAAACTACTTATCTTGGACTTTGCCATTATTCTAAGGGTGATGTTTGGTGGGAAAGAGTAACCAAAATTGGTTGGCATGTGAGAAATATGTAGATAAATAATACAACCCAAAGTTATGGTTCTTTTGGTTATTTGCTAAGAATAGAGGAGAAAAAAATTTAAAGATTATGGGAAAGATGTAAGAAATAGAATAAGAAATCTGGAAGAGATGAGTTAAAGCATTATTTACCAACATTGAAAATCTGAGGTTAAGTGTTTCTGGCTAAACAGCTTGTAACATTGAGTGAGAATTAACAAGAGCTATCAGTCCATATTGCACAGTAGTTCTCCATTATGTTCTGTATTAACAAACATGCATCTGCTAGACTAAAAGAATATTGTGGCGTGTTGGGTCAGCTTGTGCTGATCCAACAATTTTCTTACATTAAAACTATTCTCATCCTAAAACTGCAACCATAGACACATCTGGGGGTAAAATGACAGCTGCCTGAATCAGCTTACATATTGTGTGCTATCTCCCAGATGCTATTTAGGTTTGAAAAATTAGAACCACATAATTATCTTTTTGTTCTTCTCTCATTTTAGTTTGGGTTAGAGAGAGAGGGAGAGAGAAAAAGAAAGAGGAAGAAAGAGAGAGTTGTAAGTCAGCTTGATTTTCCTATATACCATAAGGAGTTTCCCAAGGCAAAGTCTTACTCAGCTTAATTGTTTGATTTATTTTTAAAAATCACATTTGGAAAAACAAGAAAGTATCCCTGAGAGAAAGAATTTCAATATTCTATGCAGGGCTATTGCTAGAAAGTTGCCTAGACTCACTAGTGAGTATAAAGTCTGGGGTTATTCCTTGTGAATGTTCCACCCATATATTTATACAGTTAAATAGGAATAGTGAAGCCAAGGAGGCTATAGAATATTTCTAATGATGACTTATACTCAAGAAGCATTGATAGATAGTTTTGAGGTGTGATCTGAAATATATGAACCAAAAAGGAGATGGACTGCTAACATCTTGGGATAGAGAAATAATGGATGGCCATTGTTCCGCAGATATCTACAAAAAATAGTAGGTTTGGTGGGTCCTTTGTAAGAAATTAGGGAAAAACATATATGAAAAGGCAGGGACATGTTTTGAAAGATATATCCATAACTATCGGATGATGGAGCCTTTGAAATACTGAGGTAAAAAAGCAAGTTAAAAAGACCTCTGTAATCAATTAATAAACATTTATTAATAAAACTATAAGCCAGGCACTGCTAAATGCTGAGGATATAAGAAAAGGCAAAATCAGCATTTAACCTCAAGGAGCTCACAATTAAATAAAACAGGATCATAAGTAGCCTGAAGTCTGTGGGCAGTGACACTTACTTTGTCCAGGTCTTTTATTTTTTAATCATAAAATGTTATTAAATTTAGAAGACGATTATAGTGTTTATTTGCTCCTACTCCCTCAGTTTATTTTTATTTTTTATAAAGCTTTTTATTTACAAAACATATGAGTGATTTTTCTACATTGACCTTTGCAAAAACTTTTTTTTCCCAAGCTTTTCCCCTCCTTCCCCCCACCCCCACCCCTAGATGACAGGTAATCTAATACATGCTAAATAGGATAAATTATATGAAAAATACAATACATGTATACATATCTATACATATCTTACTGCACAAGAAACATCACATCTAGAAAGAGAAGGAGAAAAAACAACCTAAGAAGGAAAACAAAATGCATGGAAATATTCACAGAAAGCATTAAAATGCTGTGTTGTGGTTCACACTCAGTTCCCACAGGCCTCTCTCTGGATGTATATGACTATCTTCATCGCTGAACAATAGGAACTGGTTTGAATCACATCATTGTTGAAGAGAACCATGTCTATCAAAATTGATAATCGTATAGTCTTGTTGCTGTGTATAATGTTCTCCTGGTTCTGCTGATTTCACTCAGCATCAGTTCATGCAAGTCTCTCCAGGCTTCTCTGAAATCCTTCTGTTGGTCGTTGCTTACAGAACAATAACATTCCATAACATTCATATACCATAATTTATTCAGCCATTCTCCAATTGATGGGCATCCTTTTGATTTCCAGTTTCTTGCCACTACAAAAAGGGCTGCCACAAACATTCTTGCACATGTGGGGCCCTTTCCCTCCTTTAAAATCTCTTTGGGATATAGGCCCAATAGAAACACTGCTGGGTCAAAGGGTATGCACAGTTTGATAACTTTTTGAGCATAGTTCCAAATTGCTCTCCAGAATGGTTGGATCCGTTCACAGTTCCACCAACAATGTATCAGTGTCCCAGTTTTCCCACATCCCCTCCAACAGTTATCATTATCATTTCCTGTCATCTTAGCCAATCTGACAGGTGTGTAGTGGTATCTCAGAGTTGTCTTAATTTGCATTTCTCTGATCAATAGTGACTTGGAGCACCTTTTCATGTGACCCGAAATAGTTTCAATTTCTTTGTCTGAAAATTGTCTATTCATATCGTTTGACCATTTATCAATAGGAGAATGGATTGAATTCTTATATATTTGAGTCAATTCTCTATATATTTTAGAAATGAGGCCTTTATCAGAACCTTTGGATGTGAAAATATTTTCCCAGTTTACTGCTACCCTTCTAATCTTGTCTGCATTCATTTTGTTTGTACAAAAACTTTTTAACTTGATATAGTCAAACTTATCTATTTTGTGACTAATGATGACCTCTAGTTCTTCTTTGGTCGCAAATGCCTTCCCCCTCCACAGGTCTGAGAGGTAAACCATCCTACATTGTTCTAATTTGTTTATAATATCATTCTTTATGCCTAGATCATGAATCCATTTTGACCTTATCTTGGTATATGGTGTTAGGTGTGGGTCAATGCCTAATTTCTTCCACACTAGTTTCCAATTATCCCAGCAGTTTTTGTCAAATAGTGAGTTTTTATCCCAAAAACTGGAGTCTTTGGATTTATCAAACACTAGATTACTATTGTCATTGAGTATTTTGTCCTGTGAACCTAACCTATTCCACTGATCCACTACTCTATTTCTTAGCCAGTACCAAATGGTTTTGGTGACCACTGCTTTATAATATAGTTTTAGATCTGGTACAGCTAGGCCACCCTCATTTGCATTTTTTTTTCATTAATTCCCTTGAAATTCTTGACCTTTTGTTTTTCCAGATGAATTTTGTTGTTATTTTTTCTAGGTCAGTTAAATAATCTCTTGGGAGTTTGATTGGTATAGCACTAAATAAATAGATTAGTTTAGGTAGTATTGCCATCTTTATTATATTTGCTCCACCTATCCAAAAGCACTTGATGTTTTTCCAATTGTTTAGATCTGACTTTATTTGCGTGGAGAGTGTTTTGTAGTTTTGCTCATATAGAGCCTGACTTTCCCTTGGCAGATATATTCCCAAATATTTTATACTATCGATAGTTATTTTGAATGGAATTTCTCTTTGTATCTCTTGCTGTTGCATTTTGTTGGTGCTGTATAAAAATGCTGATGATTTATGTGGATTTATTTTGTATCCTGCAACTTTGCTAAAGTTGTGGATTAATTCTAATAATTTTTTAGTTGATTTTCTAGGGTTCTCTAAGTAGACCATGATATCATCTGCAAAGAGTGATAATTTGGTTTCCTCATGACCTACTCTAATTCCTTTAATCTCTTTTTCTTGTCTTATTGCCAAGGCTAGCATTTCTAATACAATATTGAATAGTAATGGTGATAGTGGGCAACCTTGTTTCACCCCTGATCTTATTGGGAATGGTTCCAGTTTACCACCATTACATATGATGCTAGCTGATGGTTTTAAATAGACGCTACCTACTATTTTAAGGAAAAGCCCATTTATTCCTATACTCTCCAGTGTTTTTAATAGGAATGGGTGCTGTATTTTATCAAAGGCTTTTTCTGCATCTATTGAGATAATCATATGGTTTTTGTTAATTTGGTTATTAATATAATTGATTATGCTGATAGTTTTCCTAATATTGAACCATCCCTGTATTCCTGGTATAAATCCTACTTGGTCATGGTGTATTATTCTGGGAATGATTTTCTGTAAACTCTTTGCTAATATTTTATTTAAGATTTTTGCATCAATATTCATTAAGGAGATTGGTCTATAATTTTCTTTCTCTGTTTTTGTTTTACCTGGTTTAGGTATCAGTACCATGTCTGTATCATAAAAGGAGTTTGGTAGGAGTCCTTCATTCCCTATTTTTTCGAATAGTTTATATAATATTGGAGTTAATTGTTCTTTAAATGTTTGGTAGAATTCACATGTAAATCCATCTGGTACTGGGGATTTTTTCTTAGGGAGTTGATTAATGACTTGTTCTATTTCTTTTTCTAAAATGGGACTATTTAAGTAATTTATTTCCTCTTCTGTTAATCTGGGCAGATTTTTTGTAGATATTCCTCCATTTCACTTAGGTTATCAAATTTATTGGCATAAAGTTGGGCAAAGTAACTCCTGATTATTGCTCTAATTTCCTCTTCATTGGTGGAAAGTTCTCCCTTTTCATTTTTGAGACTAACAATTTGATTTTCCTCTTTCCTTTTTCTAATTAAATTAACTAGAGGTTTATCTATTTTGTTGGTTTTTTCATAAAACCAACTTTTAGTTTTATTTATTAATTCAATAATTTTTTTAATTTCAAATTTACTAATCTCTCCTTTTATTTTTAGGATTTCAAGTTTGGTATTTGATTGAGGGTTTTTAATTTGTTCTTTCTCTAGCTTTTTTAGTTGCAAGCCCAATTCACTGATTTTCTCTTTTTCTATTTTATGCAAATAAGCATCTAGAGATATAAAATTTCCCCTTATTACCGCTTTGGCTGTATCCCACAAATTTTGGTAGGTTGTCTCATTACTGTCATTCTCTTGGATGAAATTAGTAATTGTGTCTGTAATTTGCTGTTTCACCCATTCATTCTTTAGGATAAAATTATTTAGTTTCCAATTGGTTTTTGGTCTATTTTCTCCTGGCCTTATATTGCATGTGATTTTTATTCCGTCATGATCTGAAAAAATACATTTATTATTTCTGCCTTCCTGCATTTGATTTTGAGGTTTTTGTTTCCTAACACATGGTCAATTTTTATATAAGTTCCATGGACTGCTGAGAAAAAAGTAAACTCCTTTCTGTCTCCATACCTAACTTTTCTAACATTTTGTTTACCTCCTTAACTTCTTTCTTATTTATTTTGTGGTTTGATTTATCAAGTTCTGAGAGAGGGAAGTTGAGATCACCCACTATTATAGTTTTGCTGTCTATTTCTTCTTGCATCTCTCTGAACCTTTCCTCTAGGAATTTCCGTGTTATACCACTTGGTGCATATATGTTTAGTATTGATATTGCTTCATCATCTATGGTACCCTTTAGGAAGATATAATTTCCTTCTTTGTCTCTTTTAATGAAGTCTATCTTTTCTTTTACTTGGTCTGAGATCAGGATTGCTACCCCTGCTTTTTTTTTGTTCACCTAAAGCATAATAGATTCTGCTCCAGCCTTTTATCCTTCACCCTGTATGTATCTCTACATTTTAGATGTGTTTCTTGTATACAACATATTGTTGGATTCTGGTTTTTAATCCAGTCTGCTATCTGCTTCTGCTTTAGGGGAGAGTTCATTCCATTCACATTCACAGTTAAAATAACTAATTCTGTATTTCCTGCCATCTTATTTACCCTAGTTTATGCTTTTCTCTTTCTTATCCCCTTTCCCTCCTTCCTACTATTTTGTTTTTGATAACCACTTCCCTCAAACAATCCTTCCCCTTTAGAGCCCCACCCACCCCTTTTTTCCCCCCTTTCCCTCCTGTTTCCTTATAGGTAAGTCTATTATTCCCTCAGAGCCAAATCTGATGAGATGGAGATTAACCCAATTCCTGTTCCCCTCCCTTTTCTCCCCTCAATCATTATAGGTTTTCTTTGCCTCTACATGTGATGTAATTTCCCTTTTTTTACTTCCTTTTCCTCTTCTTCCAGTGTTATCCCTTTTCTACCTCTAATTTCTTTTTCAGTTTATCATATCATAATAATCATAAAATCACAGTAATCATATCATAATCATAATGTAATAATACATTCATAAAATCAACCCTCATTCTATAAGTATCTATAACATAAATATAGTTCTCAAGAGTTTTTTTTTTCTTGTTACCTTTTTATGTTTCTCTTGTGTTTTGTGTTTCTAGATCAAATTTTTTGTTCAGTTCTGGTCTTTTCAGTAGAAATAGGTGAAATTCTCCTATATCATTGAATGACCATCTTCTTCCCTGGAAGATAATGCTCATTCTAGCTGGGTAACTTATTCTTGCCTGTAATCCAAGTTCCTTTGCCCTTCAGAATATCTGATTCCAGGCCCTTCGATCCTTCAAAGTAGAAGCTGCTAGGTTCTGTGTGATCCTAATTGTGGCTCCCCGATATTTAAATTGTTTCTTTCTGGCTTCTCATAATATCTTTTCCTTGGTATGATAATTCTGGAATTTAGCCATGATATTTCTGGGGGACTTAATTTTTGGGTTTCTTTCAGGAGGTGATCGGTGGATTGTTTCAAGGAGTATTTTGCCTTCTGGGTCTAAAATATCAGGGCAGTTTTCTTTTATGATTTCCTGGAAGATAGTGTCTAGGTTCTTTTTTTCATCATGGCTTTCAGGAAGCCCTATAATCCTTAGATTTTCTCTCCTAGATCTATTTTCCAGGTCAGTTGTTTTTCCTAGGAGATATTTCATGTTTTTCTCTATCTTTTCATTTTTTGTTTTTGTTTGACTGATTGTTGAAGTCTTGATGAGTCATTCATTTCCAATTGTTCGATTCTAATTTTTAATGTCTTATTTTCTTCAGTTACTGTTTTTAGTTCCTTTTGCAATTGACCAATTACATTTTTTTGTTCATTGCATTCTTTTTCCATTTTTTCTATTTTATTTTGCAGTGATCTCATTTTGTTTCCCCATGTTTCTTCTAACTCTCTTTTAACATTTGTTATGCAATCTTCAAAGAAAGCCTTGTGACATGGAGACCAGTTTATGTCTCTCTTTGGGACTTTTTCTGGAGTTGCTTTACCTTTAGGGGCCTCAGGATTTGAGGTCTGTTCTTCCCTTTCTCCATAAAAGTTGTCTATGGTGAGAGCTCTTTTTGGTTTTTTATTCTTTTTTTTTTTTTTTTTAAGGTGTGAGGTCTGTTTAAGGCAAAGGTGGGACAGCTGGTTTAATTTGCCCTGGGGCAGTTCTGCTGATTGAGTTATTTCAGGAACTGGGCAGTTCTGCTGATTGAATTATGTCAGGTGCTGGGCAGTTCTGTTTTAGTTCACCCTGGGGCAGTTCTGCTGATTGAGTTATGTCAGGTGCTGGGCAGTTCTGCTTTAGTTCACCCTGGGGCAGTTCTGCTGATTGAATTATTTCAGATGCTGATCAGTCCTGCTGATTGATTGATCGCCCTAGGGTGCTGTGTAATGGCAGCTAGGTCCGATGCTCATCAGGGGTTCAGTGGTTCACAATCTACCCCCCACAAAAGGCAGACCCTCCAAACCACCTGCCCACAATCAAAACAGATTGGTCCAAGAGGCCCCCAGAAGACTCCCAGGTGTGTGAAAAGCACAACGCTCCCACTCCTGTTCCGACTCCTGTTGCAGCTCCCTCCTCCAGCTCCCTGCCCTGGTCTCCCTGTGCTGCAGTCTGGGTTCGGCAGACCACCCCCCTGCCCAATTAAAACAGACCTGTTTTGAAGTTCTTCCAGAGTATCTTCTTCTAGAATCATGTTGTCCTCCAGATAGTGTGGATTTTTTTTGCTTCAAAATCAGTCTAGAGGCTTCATATGTTGTTGGTTTGAGGGAAGGTTAGAGGAGGTTACAGAGACTTCTGTCTGATCTCCGCCACCATGGTTCCACCCCCCACAGTCTCCCTCATTTTACTAATGGGTTTCAAAAGGAAACTGAGAGCCCAGGGAGTAGAGGCATAATGGGAACCCAAACCATATGATTTTAGAACGTGTATTTTTCTATCTTGCCATATAATTTCTTCATTAATGTGCATATTATATTGTTAAGATCCTTGAAATATTCAAATGTTCAATTTGTAATCATTGGAATTCCTCCCAGGCATTGCCTTCCAACATAGGAGTATGCTAGTAAGTATTTAACAACCAACTTACCACAAAAAAAATTACTGACAACATACTTTTAAGTTAAATCAGCAATATTAATATCTCCATCACTTTCATAAGTCTAGATAACCATCAAAAATAAATTAAACCCTGATTTGTAGCATTTTCCAAATTCCATAGTGTAAATACACTGAAAATTTAACAACTGTATCTCCAGCTTGTGAGAGTTGGCTCTATTTTTGATTATGAGTGGGAAAAGAACCAAAAGTTTGTTATTCAACAATATTATTGTTTTCAAAGCTCTGAGAATTGAATTGATGTGATCTTCAGAAACAACAAGATTCATTGATAAAGCCTTTGGGTATTCACATTTAAAGCAACTGTTAGATTTAGTTGCTTTAAATGTCATATTCAGTCATAATTACAGTACATTTCATAAGTATATAAGTACAGCATATCAGTACAATCCAGGAGATAGATCCAGATAAATTTTAAGGCAAAAATTTAATGAATATTTAATCACCAAGAACTTAATTTTTTCACCAAAATAAAGAAGTAACACTTAACTAAACTTAATTCTTTATTAACAACTATAACTTTACCTAAAAATGAAAATTTAAAAGTGAGACCAAAAAATATCAATTATTTTCAAAACATTAGGGTATCTATACACATGTTCATGTCTTTATTTTTGAATGTATCTTTTCCTACTTTCCAATCCAACAAGCAGAGAGAGAGAGAGAGAGAGACAGGGGAGAGTTCAACAAAACAAACATATCAACTGAGTTATTCAGTGCAATCAATAAACCAAATCTATACCTTTTATCATGTGAGTGAATTACATTTTGTCAACTATTCATCCTCACCACTTCCCCACCTGAACTCTTCTATCTCAAGGCTTAAGGACAATACTTTCCTCTTTCCTTGTTTTTAATTGTAGTAGCCTTCAAAATCTGACTGCATAGTTATAGCGTAGTAACTACACAACAAATAAACCCAAACCACTATTCTTACTTTATAATGTAAGAGTGGAATCAAATCCTTAGTAGGTTTTGTTGCTCACATATACTTAATAAGGTTAATCACATATACTCACACTAATCACTTTAATGGCAGGAAAGTGATTAGTCAGAAAAGGAAGTACAAAAAAATGTATAAAATTATCTATAGTAGCTCTTTTTGTAGTAGCAAATAATGGATATTAAGGAGATGCCTCAATTGGGAAATGACTGAAAAAGTTGTGGTATATGATTGTGAGGGAATACTATTGTGCTATATGATGAGCAGGATGCTCTCAGGAAACCTGGAAAGATTTATATGAACTGATACAAAGTGAAATGAGCAGAAATAGAAGAAAAATGTACATAAAAACAGCAATGTGGTACAATGATCAGCTATGAGTGCCAGCTATTTTCAGCAATAGACCATCCAAGACAATTCTGAAGAATTTACAAAGAAAAATACTATTCACTCCCCAAGAAAGAATAGATGAAGTCTGGATGCAAATTGAAGCATATGATGTTTTACTTTATTCTTCTGGTGATTTTGTGTGGTGAGGGGAGGCTAAAGAAGGGAGTTTGTTGTTTTGACCTGTTTTCTTTCACAACATGCCCAGTATGGAAATATATTCATATTGCATATGAATAACCAATATAATTGATCGCCATCTCAGAAAGGAAAGAGAGGAAGGAAAAAGGGAGAAAAGTGGTTAGACAGGATGAAGATAATGACCTCTGAGCTTTGTCATTCTTCCTCCATTTTTTTTTCATCAGAAGGATTTAGAACTGACCCTAAACAATAACCTCTAGTAGTTCCCCATTGCTTCTATGATGAAATACAAATTCCTTTGCTTGTCATTTAAAACTCTTCCCAAACTAGTCCGTCTTACCTTTTCATCATTTTTGTCCATTTTCCAGAACCTAGCCATACTAGCCTTACACCACAGCCACAGCACTTCTTCTTCAACTCTGCCTTTATTCCAGCTGTTCCCTTTTTTCCTGCAATATTCCCCCTTTTCAAGAGATTATTCCTTATCTCCCTCAAGACACTCATTTGCTACATTCTACTTAAGACTTTTCTTATTACTCCACCCTTCCCCCAATACCTGATTAGTATTTGTTTTATACATTTTGTTGTTGTTGTTATTTCAGTTGTGTCCAACTCTTTAATGACTCTATGACTTGTCCACACAGCTAAATAAATATTGGGGACTAGTTTGAACTCATGAAGATGAGTCTTCTTGATCACAAGCCCTGTGTTCTATCCACTGTTCCATCTAGTTACCCTGTTTTATACATGGCTCTTTATGTAAGTGAACATGTTGTCCCATCTATTAGAATCTAAACTCCTTGTTATCATGGGTTACACTTTTGTCTTTGAATTTCATTGCCAAGTCTGTTTTTAATAAAAATTTATTTGAAAGAACCTTAGTGTTTTTAGCCCTAATTGTCACCTAGATAGAACAGATAGTTCCCTATGCCCCTTTCAAATTTGGTCTTGTGAGTCTGTGTGCGCATGTGTGTGTGTGTGTGTGTGTGTGTGTGTGTGTGTGTATGAGAGAGAGGGGGGGGAGTATACACACAAAATAGAGCAAAAAACAGAGCAAACAGGTAGGGAAATTCACATGGCATGGACAGTAAGTTCCTGATTTCACATGCTACCAAATGCAGTTTAACAACTATGACAAATGTTAAGCACTAATATTAGCTAAAAGCTAATATTAAAAAGATCACAATAAGATAGGTAAAACATGTTCTCCTCCCTTCTATAGTCTATAATCTAGTAGTACTCATACACATATCATGTATTATTTTAAATTATGATTATTTATATGTTTATAAATAATCATTTTAAAGGTATTATATAAGATCCAAGTAGAAAAAGGTTATTACTAATTGATAGTGTCATGGAAGAGGTCCCATTTAGGTTGAACTTTATAAGATAGCTTATAAGAGAGAATCAATACATTCCAGGAAGAGGGAACAAACTTGAGAAAGGCCACAGAGGTCAGAAAGCATGCAACATTTATTTGGATGGTGAACACAGTTTAAATTGAGAAAAGAGTAAATAGAGACTTCAAAAATAACATTAACAATTGTAAACATCAACTAATATTTATAAAGGACTCCACTTTTCTATTTCATATTATTCTCCCTCTGTTCTTTCCTAACTCAGAGACTTTGCTCAGGATGGTTCCTATATTTAAAATCTATCTCTCTCTGTCTCTGTTTCACTATGTCTCTATCTACGTCTATCTCTGTCTCTCTGTTTCTGTCTGTCTTTTTGTTTCTCTCTTTCTCCTTGCGCTTGTTAAAGTACCAATCCATCTGCTGAAGCTCATTTAAAATGCCTGCTCTATAAAGCTGAGTGCCCTTGTTAGAAACACACTTTGCCAGTGGATTTTTATTTGGCCCTTTTGTGATGCATTTGTAAAATATTGTTGTATATTATAATTATCTGTGTATATGTGTCATTGTCCTTCTAGACTGTAAGCTGCATGAAGGCAGTTATGTCTTCTCTAACCAATGTATCTATCTGGGTAATGAGAATAGTATTCTGATTAAGCACAGTAGGTGCTTAATCAATGTTTGTGGCATTTGTCAAACATCCTGTTTCTGGTCATTTCTCAATTAGTACTGTAACTTTAGTTTAATAGTCAGTAACATTTGCAAAAGTGAAAGATTGCCACAACACAGAAATATCAGTATTATTGGCTCCCTTGACTTCATTTCTGTCCAGCTATTACAAAGATTTGACTTGGAAGGAAAAACCAAGTAATTTTTAGAGAAAATGTTTTTATATTTTATAAAAACTCCAGGGAAGATTCAAAATTTCACTTTTTTTTTTTACGTTTACAGTATCAAAAGCTATTCCTTTTGTCTAAGTTATGAGTGTCAAGACAAAAGCAGGACTCTTAGAGTCCTGATCCTAAATTGTAGGTAACTGAGGGGATTCAATCTAGACAAAATAACTTTTTAAAAAATCATTCATATTTTTGTAGGCTTGATGAGGTCTGAGATAGGTCTTCAGCATATTTTTACCATCCAAGTCTTCCTAGCCATAAGTGGCAGGGAAGTGTTTAAAAATCTTCTGGATGACCTTATCTGTTCTATTTGTCTTCAGTATTTCAGATACACAGTCACTATTAGCTTGTGGACATAGTTTTTGCCAAATTTGTCTCAGACAGTAGGGAAAAATTCCATACCCTTTTCTTGCTAAGAGTGCAGGGAAGTCTTGCAATTGAGAGAATATAAACTATGATGAGTGTATTGAATCAAGTTAACATAATCAGGATTATGGAGCCTTATCTTTTTCAGAAGTCATGCATGAAAGGCACCAGAAGCCACAAAAGTCATTTTGTTTTGATGATGAGAACCCAATTTGTGTATCTGGTTCAGAATCCCAGGAGCATGAGGACCATGCACTCTGCCCTATACTTGAGGCAATAGAACACTACAAGAAGCAGCACTGGGACCATCAGAAAAATTTGTGGAAACTTTTAGAATGTTTACAGAAGACTTATCTAAGAAGATGGAAAGATGTCTGTGTTGTGTGGACAAACAAGCAAAAGAGCCCCAGACTAATGTTCAAGACATGTATTCCTGTAATATTTTAATCCTTAAGAGAGGATCCAAAGAAAGAGGAGGAGGAAATGGAAGAGCTATTGGAACTGGAGCTTTAGGAGTCAGAGCCAGAACTTTAAGAATCTGAGCTTGAGCTGGAGTCTGAGGTAAAGAATGAGGAAGATGAGGAGGGAGAAAATTATTTACAAATGCTCAGTAAGCAGGAAATGAAAATATTCTAGCAGCTGAAGAAGAAGGAAGGCAAGGAGATCTCCAAGATCTTCAAGCAAAGGAAGAGAGGAAGGCCAAATTGTAACAGCAAATCAGAGATCTTCAGGAAATGCTCACAGAGGTAGAGCAAAAGTATAAAAAGTCAAATGAGGAGCTGCTGCAAAATATGACAGACAGATTGAGAAGGAATGAAGCCCTGCTGCTACAAGATTGGAAATTTTTCAACCAAAAGCTATTTTTATCTCATTATGATAATAATATTTCTGTTAAAATTTCAAGAACCTCCGCAGGTGAAAAATAGCAAACTCTATCAATTTTGTGAAGATAAAATGAGATGTATCATTAACACCGATTCCTCTTCAGGAGATTTACATGCTATTTCTATGACCTTTACCTCTAAAGAATGTCAGAAAATTATTTCTCAGAACTTG
This sequence comes from Myrmecobius fasciatus, assembly GCA_023553655.1. Classification (NCBI taxonomy): domain Eukaryota; kingdom Metazoa; phylum Chordata; class Mammalia; order Dasyuromorphia; family Myrmecobiidae; genus Myrmecobius; species Myrmecobius fasciatus. The sequence goes on from JAJPUD010004032.1 coordinate 165,963, forward strand.
ATATATTTTGATCCTGAAGAGGATGAAGTATGTGAATTGCTCCAATAATTGTCATCTTTTAATCCATTATCATAAGTTTCATGAGAATGTCAGCTTTATAATACCAAAATATCAATATATGCAGAATAGAAGAAATTTCTGGATAATTCTGGACTTGTCCCATATTACATTTTTGTCAAATTTGTCTATTATGCTTTACATCTTTGTTTCTTTTTGGTGTTCTCAGTTTGAAACTTCCATTCTTCACCTGTTGAATCCCTTCCCCCTCCACTTAATGGTGTTTTGTTTTTTACAATTACATGTGTAGACAGTTTTCAACATTTATGAGATTTTGATTTCCTTTCCTTCCCTAATCCCTCCCCAGTATGGCAACCAATCTGATATAGGCTATACCTCCACTATCGTATTAAACATATGTCCACATTAAAAAATTAATCAGATAAATGGTTCAAAGGATATGAACAATTTTCAGATGAAGAAACTAAAGCCAATTTGATAATATATAAAAATACTCAAAATCACTATTGATGTGATCTAGACAAAATATTAAGATATCTGAGGTACCACCTCACTCCTCTCAGTTGGCTAAAATGACAGGAAATATAAAGATTAATGTTGGAGGGAATGTGGGAAAACTGGGACACTAATGCATTTTGGTGGAATTATGAAATGATCTAACAATTCTGTCGGATGATGTGGAACTATGTCCAAAGAGCTACATAATAGCATACTTTTTGATCCAATAGTTCCATTATTGGGTCTGTATCGGAAAGACATCAAAAAAAGAAGGGGGGAGACCCCCATGTCCTGAAATGTTTGTAGTAGCCCTTTTTGGATTGTCAAGGAACTGGAAATTAAATGGATGCCCATCAATTGAGGAATTGCTGAATAAGTTATGGTATATGAATGAGATGGAATATTGTAAGAATGATGAGCAGGTTGATTTCAGAAAAGCCTGGAAAAAGTTATATGAACTGATGCTTAGTGAAGTGAACAGAACCAAGAGAACACTGTACATAGTAACAAGATTATGTGATGATCAACAGATGAAATTGCCTCTTCTCTACAATAAGGTGATTCCAGGCAATTCCAATAGACTTGGGGATGGAAAATGCCATCCATATCCAGAGAGAGTACTATGAAGACTGAATACGGACCAAAAATGATTTAACTTTTTTATTTGTTTGTTTTTTCTCTCTCGTGGTTTTTTTCCCTTTTGGTCTGATTTTTCTTGTACAACATGACAAGTTTAAAAGAATTGCACACCAAAAAAAATTCAATCATATCTTTTTAAATTTTTAACTTAAACACCAGAAATAGAAAACTACAAAAAATTTCTATGTGTATCCATTTTATACTGCTTGCTTTTTTATATAAAGTAAATTTAGCAAGTTACTTTTAAAACATTTCGGCTTGCCTCTTCTTCCTTCTGGAATTCCTTTTCTTCTCTTCAATGTATTTTTTAAAAATATCTGAATGTCCCCTTTTTCTTTTCATTATTATTTCTGACCCTTCTCCCAAAACTCACCAAATAAAAATCTTACAATAAATAAGCATATTCAAGCAAAACGAATGGATGTACAATAGCTCTGTGCAAAAATGTCTATTTTGTGTCTCTCATCTCTATCAGCAGATGATTAATATGATTCATCATAGATCTACTGATGATGTGGTTGGTTAGTTGTTTTGTTTTATTGAAGTTTTTTAGTCAAAGTTCTTAAGGCTTTCAAAGTTTCATTTCTTTAGAAAACTGGCATCTTTTTGTAAATTATTCTTCTACTCACTCTGCTCACTTCAAACCACCAAGATTTTCTGACATGTCTAAGTCATTTCTTTTTTTTTTATTAAAACTTTTTATTTGCAAAACATATGTATGGGTAATTCTTCAACAATGACCCTTACAATCTAAGTCCTTTCTTACAAACATGGTAATATTCCACTAAATTCACATAAAATAATTTGATTTTCTCATTAGAAAGATTGAAAATATTCCTGTATGATTATTCCCAACTTTATATAGCAAGTTATTCTTAGTTGTAAGCCTATCTCTTTTGTTTTTTGAAATATTGTATTCCAAAATCTCTTATTTTTAGTAACTTTTAAGGATTATATAATATTAACTATTGTGTATAAGTATATATTTCTGCATGCTTGCAGTATTTTTTTCTTGAGAGCTCGATTTGCCTATGAAATTCCTGGAATTTTTCCTTTGGAGATTCTTTTCAGGAAATTATGGGTAAATTCTATCTATCTTAATTTTGCTCAATGATTTCTTGACATAGAGTAACAAGGTCTTTTTATTATATATGGATGAGTCAGATGTCTTGGGTGGTCTTCTATTTTTTCAGTCTTTTGATTCTGTTTTAACATTTCTTGCTATTTCATAGGTCGTTGATCTCTGTTTTGTCTATTCTAGTTTTTAATTAATTTCTGACTGAACTTCTAGATCACTATTCAATCTGGTCCAAATTTAAGAGTTTTGCTTCAACATGTATAAGAGAACTTGGTAGCCTGCCTTTCATTCTGATGACCATCTTTGAAGGAAGTATTATTTAATGTTTTCTAGGGGGTATATGTATTGTTGATCACATACAGTTTATGTATGTCCACCTGGATTTTTCTAAATGTTGTTCACATGGAGGCATAAATAGATATCTTTTTCATTCACTATTCTCCAAGGGAAATGGTGATTCTTGCCATGAAGGGAAGCAAGATATTTGTGTCTAAGATTGGTGATTCCACTGTCTTCTGAAAAAGAGCACTGAGTTGGAATTATACATATAATATAATACATACATATATACACTCCCTTTGACTATTGTTCATCTAGGTGAAACATGTTTTATGTTCAGGCAGAGCTCCTGACCAATATTCCATAATAAGGAAGGAGTTAAATAAGCTATAAAGCAAAGGCTTGATTTCCCTCCCATCAAATGCTAATTTCACAAAGACAAATGGCAAATAAAACATTTACCCAAGCTGAAAGCAAACAAAAATTAGACTATACAACAGACAATATACAGAGTGAATAATCTTTTCCATAGGGAATGAGATTTTTTTCAGTTTGAAAGAGAAAAAGACAGACAAAGTCAGAATCAGAGACAAACACAGAAATGCAAAAAGAATCCTTGATCTCACTCAAAGGGGAAATTCCCTAAAGTGTCCAGTGTACTAAGTTGGGAATAGAGGTGTATTGAGATGCCAGGTTCTCTACTTGTTGTCTTTTCCCCAGAGTCTTTCTTTCCCTTCAAGGACCTCTCTAAGAAGAGAATCTATAATCTCATGTTTATCCTAGCTCTCAAAGCCAGAAACCAAAAGATCAAAATCTCTGAAGTTCTCATCAACTATGCTCCTCATTCAGTCATAGACCACTGAGTGAGTAATCAATAAACACCAGCCAAAAGAGTCTTATGTAAATGGACTTTGAGCCTCGTGTTATACCTTATTTAAAGAAAGTTTCAAGGTTTAATATTTCTAAAATATAAATACTACCTGTTTAAGGTAGTTTCAAAATAATGGCTTTAAAAAATGCTATTTTGGCATCAGAACTGATTGTTGTGAAATTATAATAAAGAAGCTTGGTCCCAAAAAAAATAAATGTAAGACAGTATTTCTTTACCCTCTTCTTTTCAGAGATAAGAGACTATAGATATAGAATTCTGCTTATAATAATAATTTTTCTACATGTTAGTGTTCTTTGCTCTACTTTTTTATTCTTTGTTAAAGAGAAGGAGTATTTGATAGGGAAGGGGAAGACATATGTTAGGAAATGTAGATAAAATAAAGACAAATGATATTAATGAAAATTAAAAACAACAAAAAGCTCAGCCCAGTGTGATGGAACATCTATAGCCCTTGCTACAGAACATGGTGACGTTTTTGGATAGTTTTTTGTTCTGGAGTTCTAAACTGCAGTAAGGCTAAAGTTGATGAGGTAACTTCACTAAGTTTGTTCCCAATACCATGGAAACCCCAAGAATGGAAGGACTCCAAGCTACCTAAGAAGGAGTCAATCAGCCTAGTTCAGAAAAAAAAAAAAGTAGAATAGATGAAAACTTCCCAGGTGATTAGTATTTAAATAAGACCTGTGAATGACTACAACAATTCCACTCAAAGGCAAAATTTAAAAAAGAGGAGTCTCAAAAACAAAACAAAATCAGAAAATAATTGCTTAAAATGTTAGCATGTAGACCTACAGCTCAATCCACAAAAAGGATGGGTTAGCACACCACTCCTATCTTGGACCTAGAAATTGCACAATAACAAAACCTAGTCCTGTTCTTTTCATGGCATTTTCTCTGTTGTGCACTCACTTTTCACCCTCAGCTTTGGATCATGGTCAAAAAAAAATCTTCGTATTTCCTTCCTAGACTTATGCATTTGTTTGTGCATGTATTATGGTTCGAATTGACATAATATCAGATTTACCCACCAGAATCACAATTTGAACTATGTTTTCCCCACCCCACCCCAGCAGATGTTCTTTTCCCTGCTTTTGTCACTTGTGCCATCTGCCCTGTCCTAATAAAAAGTGGGCATGTGACAGTTGACATATAGTTATTTCTAAAGAAATGAACCTAGTGGAGAGTTTATAATAGGGATGAGGGAGAAGAGAGCAATAAAGACAGAGAAACAAAGCCACAGATGTGGATCAATGAATCTCAGACAGGTCCATGTTTACACGTGGTAATAGAACTTAGAAACTTACCAAAAAATATCAGAGCAAGCTCTGAATTTTATTAAGTAGAAATTGTATTGTGTGTGTATATATATTATATATTATATATATATATATAATTTTTCTGTTTTTGCTAACATTCTTGTTTTTGTTCAGTAATCTTAGTTGTGTCAACTCTTCATGATCCCATTTGGTTTTGTTGTATTGTTATTGTAGTTGTTGTTGTTTTGGGGGGTTTTGGCAATGATACTGCAGTGATTTAGCACTTCCTTCTCCAACTCATTTTACAGGTGAGGAAACTGAGATAAACAGGGTTAAGATCACACAGCTATTAAGTGTCTGAGGGTAAATTTGAACTTTGCAGTCTTCCAATTCCAAGTCCTACTTGGGGTAGGAATAATATCTATTGTTCCACCTATCTGTCACCATTTCAAACTTAGCAAATGTTTATTTCAATATATGTAGAACAAAAAAGAATGTACATGAAACCATGAATCTCCACTGTGTACAACTTGTTTTTCAAGACAATTAGCAAACTTTATTAGTATGTAATATATACAACCTGTAAATTTCAAAACTCTTCTCCTTGTCTCCAATTCCTTTAAGCCCTTCCTTCTTTTCTCATTTGTGAACTTTTATCTCCTGTTTTTCTTTCTTTTTTTGGGGGGGGAGGGAATCAATATATCCCTATTTTCCTTCTACAATCATTTCCCCTACTCCATGTTGAAAAAAAAGAAAATCTTTTTTTTGGTAATAAATATGCATAGTCGCACAAATTTCCACATTGACTAGGTCTAAAAATAATTGCGGTTTTTTTGGTTTTTTTTTTTTTTTTTTTTTGGATCTTGACTCTATTATCTCTATCAGGAAGCATGTTTTAACATTGGGTCTCTGGAATAGTGGTTGGTCATTGCACTAATCAGAGTTCTAAAGTCTTTGAAAATTGTTTTTTCCCTTAAAATGTTATTGCTATTATGCAAAGTTTTCCCTTGATTTTATTCATTTCCTTCTGTATTAATTCATATAATTCTTTTGAGGTTTCTCTGAAATTATCTCTTTCTTCACTTGTTAGGTTGAAATAATAGTCTAGGGGCAGCTAGGTGGTGCAGTGGCTAGAGCACCAGCCCTGAAGTCAGTAGGACCTGAGTTCAAATCTGGTCTCAAATTCTTAACACTTCCTAGCTGTGTGACCCTGGGTAAGTCACTTAACTCCAATTGCCTCAGGGGAAAAATAATATTCTATTACATAAATACATTCATTTTTTTATTTTATTTTTTCAATAATTATGGATAATAAAATTCTTCCACTCTGTGTGTCAGTAATTAAAGATTCCCTTTGACACCTATTAGATTAACAAAGATGATAAAATAGGTACATGACAATTGTTAGCAGCTGTGGAGAAAATTATATTAATGTAAAGTTTATTTATTCAACTATTCCCCAATTGATAAGCACCTCTTGGTTTCTATTCCTTTGATATAGCAAAAAGGCCAGCTATTGATATATTTGTCCTCTTTTTTCATCTCTTTGGTACCTAAGGTTACTAGTGTATTTCTAGGTAACAGTATATACACACTTTAGTAACTTTGAGGGCATAATTAGACATTACATCTCGAAACCACTAAACCAATTCACAGTTCCATCAACTTTACTTTAATATAATTTTCTCCACAGCTGCTAACAATTGTCATGTACCTATTTTATCATCTTTGTTAATCTAATAGGTGTGAAAGGGAATCTTTAATTACTGACACACAGAGTGGAAGAATTTTATTATCCATAATTATTCATTACCATCTCATATTCATTTTATGGTGCAAAATATTTTATACATTTATACATTATACATATGATTTGATTATCACTATTATCACTACATTTTAGAAATAAAGAACTTGAGACTCAGAGAAGTTAAATGACTTGCCTCAAGTCACATAAAGCCATTTGTCATACAGAAGAGATCAAATAAATTAATGATTCCTAATACAAGTAATTTCAGAACCATCTAAAAAAAGGAAATATTTGCTAAACCCAGCTTGAAAAGTAACCAGATAAAGTCTAAAGTGCTACCAATATGCAAGAGTAATTATTTCAGAGATTTTAATAGATCTGTAATCTCATCAATGGTACTAATCCCTCTATCAGTACAGATTTATATCTTATCCTGTGCAATTCATGTTCATATCTTCCACAAATCCTTCAGAGGGGATATATTCAACATTGTACATAGCTTCCTCCATATCTTCTCAACATTTCATGGGTATTAGTATAGTGGTAGATTGCCCACTGATTATCTCTCTCTTTTGCTATGTGACTTAGCCCACCTATTTTTGTGACCACACATTTCCTTAATGATAATTTTTATACCATTTCTCGCTCATGAAGTACACAATCCCTCTTCTCACACAAGTCCCTTGAAATCGATACCAGGTTTAAGACATATTATAGATCAGGATCCTATAATAGCTCATGAGTTTCCACTACCCAGGTTCTTTCATGAGTCAACCAGAATCAAAAAATAAAAGAGCATTTAAAAATTACAATTACTCCCCCAAAATTATAGGGGTTCACCCTCCCACTTATTACCATATGAACAGGATGATAATCACACCACATGCTTGGCCAAAGAGTACACATGTGCCTAGGACAAGTCCAACTGCTGGCTTTTTATCCACTCTGAAATTTTTCTGCCTGCAATACCACTGCTTGATCCCCACAGTTCCTTCAGTGTTCTCTGATGTTCTCTTCCAGCTGTATTCTTCTTTATCCTAGGGTTCTCTGTTTGTTTTTTCTGTTGCCAGATTTCTTCTAAATTGCTCTCTGTATCGGAAACCATTTTCCAGGTTTGGACTATTGTTTTAATTAATAGTCTAGGAGGCTATTTCAATTCTTCGTGGATATAGAACTCAGTAAGTTAGATCTGCTGGGCTAAGCAGAAAATCTCTTACAAAATGTTTGTCTACCTTTATAACTTTCCATTCTGCTGCTACTTAGACCTCCCATAATTCAAACAGTTATGGGTTATGGTTCAAAAATTCCTTGCAAACGTTCCACTATCATTGTTAATGAGTAGATGAAGAAAAGAAATGTTCACAAATCTTTGCATCTATTTTTTGCTCTTCAAGTATCATCTGACTTGGCTTATGTAGGTCTCATAATAAGCAGCCTTCCCTTCCCCACCCCCATCCATATCCTGCATGCCGATTTTTTAAATATCAAAACACTGGTTATTCTTTGCCATGTAACTCTGAAATGTTTTATAAATGAACCTGTACCACACTTCCGTGTTGTAAACAATTACTACATTTTTCCATCTACCCAGTGATAGTGGTAAAATGGGAGCAATATCCTATGTCTCTCAAACCTACTCCTAACCTTTATATAAGTTAGGCTCTTTTTTCCCCTTAAAATGTATTTAAATCATCCTTAAGATTTAATTGGCTCAGGATAATAAAGGCTTGGATTATAGACAATACCCTAGTTTTGTTAGTACAGACAACCACAAAAAATTTTCACCTTTCTGAGATTGTACTTGGCTGACAGATCACCATGGATAATTTAGAAATGAGATTATGCTGAGCTAAATTAATGCCCAGTGCCTAGTCTTCTTATCCTCATTGAATATTCTTCCCCTTACTTCATCTAAGTACTATTCCTTTTATTAACTGTTAAGTGACCTATAAGTGTCTCATATTGTTATACCTCACCTAAAATACCAAGGGACTTGACTGAATCAGGCCCAACCCAGAATACAAGGAAAGCAAATGTTTGCAGGCTAAATCTATTTCTGGACTTTTTTTTTTTTAACTTCCTCATTGTGGTGATTATTTTATATCAATTTAACTTCTGTAAGAAATGATGGTAGAAAAATTGTCATTCTTTTTATCCATTTCCTATTTTCATAGTCAATAGCTTGCTTGAATAAGTTAGATTGCAATTTCTGTAATTGTATAATCTGTCTTCTCACATTTAATCTTCTCATTTGCATTAACTAGTTAGATGGCAATAACTTTTTGTCAATGGGTATTTTTTTTTTTTTGATGTGCTTATCTCTCCAGTCCTAGTTCTTGAATTAGAGCTTTGTTCTGGAGCAAGATTGTACCCTCTCCTACATTGTTAGGTAAAATGGTGAGTCCTGCTTGGTCTCATCCTGGGTCTCATGGGCTCCTTTGTATATTTCTGCCTCTGGATCTTTAATGTTTAGAGAACTGGATCTCCTATCAGATCCGATTGTCCAAATTGTTAATTACCAATAATCATCCATTATCATCTATTGATATATCAAAGAGGTTCTTAACTTTTTATTTGTCAAACTCTGGTGAAGCCTATAGACTTCTATTTGGGATGTTTTAAAATGTATACAATAAAAAACAATATTTATATCTTACACAGCTTACATAATAATAAATTATGGGTTAAAAACCTCTAATATTTGTTTTTATTGTTTGATCATTTCAGTCATGTACAATTCTTTGTGACCCCATTTGGAGTTTTCTTGGCAAAGATACTGGAATGGTTTGCCATTATACTGTCAGTTTAATTTGTTTATGCTTTTCAGTTTCTGCTATATCTAATGCTTTCTAATTCTCTTTAAGAAGACAATCATGATATAAAGGCTTCTGTAAAGTCTACAAGCCTTAGCCACTTTTTTTTCTTAAACCTGAACTACATTTTTCAACATATTTTGCCATCCTCTCCTTTGTGCACCTTCACATTAGAGTGATTAAATATCAAAATTTTAATGGAAATTCTCCAGTTAATTGTTCTATGTCGGTATGTAAGCAATGATTATTCATGATATTCCTTTTCTTATGATTGTCATGAACATCGCAGTGAGATGTATCCTATGAAATGATGTTTCTTATTGCTCAGAGTGAAACCATTGCTATCTCTGCCAACTGCCTTGGAATCATCCTTTCATTTAGTGGTGACTTCTTCATATCTTTTTTTTTTTTTTTTGCTTTTTGCTGAGGCAATTGGGATTAAGTGACTTGCCCAGGGTCACACAGCTAGGGAATTTTTTTTTTTTTTTTTTGCTGAGGCAATTGGGGTTAAGTGACTTGCCCAGGATCACACAGCTAGGGAATGTTAAGTGTCTGAGACCAGATTTGAACTCAGGTCCTCCTAACTTCAGGGCTGGTGCTCTATCTAGCCACCTAGCTGCCTCCATATCTTTTTAATTATAGAGAGAATACCAACACTGATGTGGTCTCATTCCTCCCTCTAAGTGATTAACCTATTCTCAGACAAATATCTCACATGTAGAGCAGAACCAAGAGAACATTGAACACAGTAACAACAAGATTATGTGATGGTCAGCTGTGATGGATTTGGCTCTTTTCAACAGTTATATAATCCAAAACAATTTTAATAGACTTATGATGGAAAGTGTCAGCCACATCTAGAGAGAGACAACTAAGGAGACTGAATGTGGACCAAATATGGTATTTGCACCTTTTTTTGCTGTTGTTTATTTGCTTGGTTTTTTGTCTTTCTCATATTTTTTCCCTTTTCATCTGATTTTTTCTTGTATATTATGACAAATATGGAAATATGTTTAGAAGAATTGCATATGTTTAACCTATATCATATTGCTTGCTATCTTAGAGAGGAGGGAGGGAGAGAGGGAGAAAAATTTGGAACACATATTGTTGCAAAAATGAATGTTGAAAATTATTTTTGCATGTATTTCAGGAATGAAATATTGTTTTTAAAAAATTTTAAGAAAAAAAAAAGATTTCACATTTAAAGTATCAACAAATTATCTGAAATGTTTTGATTATTAGCACCTTCTGTCTTACTCCCTTATTTTTTGTCCTTCAATATACCACTGAAACATGAAGAAACCTAAGAGGGCTGATGGCTATTTTAGTTTTGGGGTCTTTTCCATGATCAAAATCATCATTACCTAATGGTGATTTCCAAACTATTGTTGCTGGATCCTATAGGCTAGTCCTTTGACATTAGGCACAGTCGTTTTCTGTACCATAGTCAAAACTTGCCCATCTTGTCACAACGTTCATTAATACTTTCTATTCATTTGCAAAGCCTTTGGAAACCAAGAATCACTTCCACGCTGAAATATGATTTCAAAAAAGAACTTCTATGGAGAAATCGTGACCCAAACACTAGAAAAATCTGAGTAATTCAGTGGTTAGCTCTCTGGGCTTGAAATCAAAATAGATCTTAATTCAAATGCATCCTAAGACACTGCCTAGCTTTATGATCATGGACATGTCACTTATCCTCTGTTTATCTCACTTTTTTCAATAGTCTAATGGAAGAAATAATAACAGTTTCCTAGAGTAAGGATCAAACAAAATAATATTTTAAAGTGCTTGGTACATAGTAAGTGCAATGTAAATTGCTTATCCCTTCTTTTGAGCAAGTCATTTTACCACTATCTGCCTCAGTTACCTAAAATGATGATAATTACAATACCTACTTTCCAGGATTGTTATTAGGGTCAAATAAGATAATATTTGTAAAAATGATTAGTAAAGTGTCTGTCACAAAGTAGGTGCTTAATATATAGCTGCTTTCTTCTTTTTATGATATGATTATGCTTGATATTCTAGTGGGGAAAGGAAAAGTAACAACAATCAAAAAAAAAACCTACATGTAGATAAAATGAAAGCATATCAGGGAAGAAGGAACCTAGAAATGTTGTGGGTTTTTTTAACATCTTATTAGAAATTTGAAGAAAATATGTACTGGAGATCTAAAGGATCAGACACTCAAAATAAAAGATGCCAAAGAATATCTCCTTTAAATAACGAGGTTGCCCTAATTAGATGAATAAGGAAGCCCACAAATCAATAAAGCAAATTTATAAGCAATAAATTAAGAAAAATAAAGTAGGCCAGAAAATGTTAATGTTAGAAGGAAACATAATGATCAGAACCCAGTGACTTTTTTCTTCAAAGATAACAGTTTTTTACAATAATATTGATATTTAAAATATTTTGAGAGTTCTTTTGGAATGTCTTTAAAAATCATTCACACATACAAACACATACACAAACACATAAAAATAGACTCAATTTTTAATAGTAACAATTCTTTTTGGACCTAAAACAATATTATCTAGTTTGATCATCCATTTCATTCACTAGAATTGTTCTCAAATAATTTTTGACTGTTTTCAAAAATCAAATACATCCACAAAGGGAAAAAAATTCATCCAGAGGTTATTGATAGAAATGAAACAAATTCAATGGCCATACTCATTCATAAAAGGAAGGTATAAGAATGTACATTGTGTTTCACAAATTCTCAAGGCAATTCCCAAATAGAAATTTCCAACACAGTTTTGAGCAATGGTGACATTGTTAAAAATAAGTTCACAATTTCCCAGAGTAAGTATTTGAAAGAGAAAATATTCATTTGAATTTTTGAGTGTTAGAATTCTTGGACTGACATAATTATTTCATTATTGTATAGTTGCAATCCCACATTTTCCTTCTTGGCCTATTTTCCTTCATATTACTTACCTAATTAATCTATAGGTGAATATTGATTTCTTTGCCAGGAACTCTTTTTAGAAATAATGAAATTCTTTTGGAAGAAATGAGAAAAGTGAGAAAAAATACAAATGAAAGGAACTTATTAACATTATTGTTTAGTTGTTTCAGTCATGTTCAACTATTTATAACCCCATTTGGGGCTTTCTTTGAAAAGATCCAAAGGATTTGCCATTTCCTTCTCCAACTCATTTTGCAGATGATGAAACTGAAGTAAACAGGGTTAAATGACTTGTTCAGAATCATAATTTTTGTCTGAAGCCAAATTAACTTGATGCTGACTCTAGGTCTGATGCTATATCCTTTGGCCACCTAGTTAACCCATATTATAAAATGTTATCCATCAAATCCATTTGGTAAAGAAATAGTAAGAAAAATTATAGGAACATAAATTACCAAAATTAAGAATTAGTTAAAAATAGAGAAAGTCAATGGAACAGACCATTATTTACCCCAACAAAATGTTCTTTGACTTATAGAATTTGTAATCCTGAACACTGCTCAGAGCAGAGCAACCTCTAATTGCTTTCCCACTCTCCTTGGTTGAGCAGAAGTGTTTTATTTTTATCACTTCCATTCTTTAATCCATTCATATCTTTATAGCTACCTTTATTTCTTTTTACTATTTTACTTGGATAAATAAGTTTATTCTTTTTTTTGTATTTGTGAATGTTTTTTAATGCACTCAATGTTTGGTGGGGAGAAACTTAACTGGCAATATCATGCTATTAAACTTCTCTTGAAAATGATATTTTATTCTGAAAATATTTCACCCCCAAATATATAGGTTTTTAATATGTAGTAATTGTGGCCTAATAACTATTTTTTTGTTTTGTTTTGCTTTGGTTTTTTCCTAATAACTATTTTTGAGGGACATAGTTAAAGGAAGGACTGAATGTCCAGTCATATACTTGTTCCCCACAAAAACAAGACAGCAATATCCTTTGGAGAAGGTTAGAACAAATGCCCAAATTAAATATTTATTCATTCCACTTTCAAGTTGAAGCATCTTTTATGTATTAAACAGCAAATACATATGTAATTTATCTATATGATATATAATATGTATCTAAATGATATTAACTCAAAAATGAAATTCTAAGAGCCATTCTCTAATTGACAACTTGTCAATTAAAAAAAAAAAAGAATTGTATATTACAAAGGATCACATTAAAACATTTTCCAAATAACTAATTAAAATGAAAATATTTAAAGAAATTCAAAAAACTTTAAAATTTTCCCTTCGACCATGAAAATTGACCAAAAATGAATTTTTAAAAATCCAAGAATAGTAAATATTGGAAGGACTATGGGAAGATAGACATATTAATACAATGTTGATGGATCTGTGGCTAACTTTTCTGAATTTTGAAATTTTGTAATTAGCCTAGTATAGTGACTAAACTGCCTATTCAATTTAATTCAAGAATCCCACTACTCATAATATACCCTAAAGAAGTCAATAACAGAAACAATCCTCTGATATATTCAAAATATTTAACATATTTTGAATATATATTTAAATATATCCAACAAAATATTCATAATAGCATTTTTTGTGAGCAAAGAATGGGAAATAGAATGGGTGCCCATCAATTGAACAAACTATGGTAATAGGGAAGTAGACAGATAGATAGATAGATGGATAGATAGATAGATAGGTGATGAAGAGAGACGATATATATGAAAAATTCAAAGAAACACAGGAAGATTTATGCCAAGTCAAACTCTAAATAATTGAGAAGCAAAGTGAAGGACCTAGAGAACAATGAAATATACCTCTTTCTGCTAGCAGAGAAGAGGGGGACTGCTAAGACAAAATTCTGTACACATAATCATAGGTCATCACTATTTTTGATGTTTTTGCTTCAATTGCTTTTCTTTTTACAAAGGAAAATCTAATCTAGAGAAGGGGGGGGTATTTTTTTTTCTTTTTTCCCCAGAATAGCTATAATATAAAGATGCAAAACATAAATTAAAAAATATTTTAAATAAAGAAATGAAAGGTTAGAGAGCAATTTACTTTTTTTTCTAATATTTATAAAAGTCACATAGGCCAGCAGACTTCCTAGGTCAATAAGACCTCCTAAGACCCCCACTTCTTCATGAGTTATCAGGAACAGGACTGAAGGGAAAAGATTAGAATTTTAGTACATTGCCTTTTATTTTTTTATATTTTGTTATTTAAAGTTTGAATTTAAATTCTATCCTTTCTTCACTTATTGCTCTCTCTCCTTTCTGTGATGGTAACCAATTAGATATAGGTTATACATGTACAATTATTATGTAAAACATTTTTCATAATAGTCATTTTTATAAGAAGACAAATAAAAAAGAAAAAATCAAATCAAGACACTAAAAAATAGCAAACTTCAGTCTGCATTCAATCAATATCAGTTTTTTCTCTGGAGGTGAAGAATGTCATTCACAGAATGGCTGAATAAGCTACAGTATATGAATGTAATGAAAGATAATTGTTCTATCAGAAATGATGAGAAGCCTGATTTCAGGAACTCCTGGAAAGATTTACATGAAGTGAATGAATGAAGGGAACAGGACCAAGAGAACATTGTATACAGTAACAGCATTATTATATGACAATCAACTGTGATGGACTTAGCTCTTCTCAATAATGTGGTGATTCCAGACAGTTCCAATAGATTTGGGATAGAAAATGAATGCCATGGAGACTGAATGGGGATCAAAGCATAGTATTTTCACCTTTTTTTTTTTTTTAATATATTTGTTTGCTTTTTCTTTCTTGTGTTTTTTTTTTCCTTTTTGGTCTCATTTTTTCTTGTATAACATGACAATTATGGAAATATGTTTAAAAGGACTGTACATGTTTGTTATCTTAAGAAAGGGGAAAATAAGGAAGGGAGGGAGAAAATATTGGAACATAAAATTTTACAAAATGAATGCTGAAACTATCATTGGAGTACTTTGGAATATTCTAAATAAAATAAAATACTATTGAAGAGAAAAAAAAGGTCTTTCTCTCTCTCTCTTTTTTTAATGTCTTTAGGATATGGACCTAGTAATAGTATTGCTAGATAAAAGAGTTTTAAAGCCCTTTGGGTATAGTTTCAAATTGTTCTCCTGAAAGGTTGGATCAGTTCACAACTCCCTAAGGCGTACATTTCTGTTCCATTTTCCCAAATCCCCTCCAACATCCAACAGTGTTTTTTATTTGTCATATTAACCCACTCTGATAGGTGTGAGGTTATACCTCAGAGCTGTTTTAATTTGCTATCTCTGATCAATAGTTACAACATTTTTATATTAGTATAGATAGCTTTGATTAATTTTCTGAAAACTGCCTATTCATATCATTTATCAATTGGAGAATGACTTCTTTTATAAACTTGACTCAGTTCTCTCTCTATATATATATAAGAAATACTTGGAGCAAATTTGTTTGCTCATTTTCTGCTTTCCTTATCATTTTGGTGGTGGTGTTTTCATTCATGCAAAAAAAATTTTAATTTTATGTAATCAAAATTATCTATTTTATATTTTGTAATGATCTTTATATTTTCTTTAGTGCTGAATTCTTCCTTTATCCAAAAATCAGGCAGTAAACTATTTCATTCTCCCTTAATTTGCTTAAGGTCTCACTCTTTATGTGTAAAATCATGTACCTATTTTGACCTATCTTAAGATATAGTATGAGATGTTAATCTATATATAGTTTCTGCCATACTATTTTCTACTTTTCCCTGCAATGTTTTCGTATAATGAGTTTTTGTTCCAAAAGCTTTGGGTTTATCATATGTAGAGGGTCAATATTGAATAAGTCCATGAACAGCAAGAATCCGGTCCAGGTCTTACTTGAAACTTACTCTCTGTTAAGGAGATGATGAGCCAATATACTTTGAATAGTTCACCCTAACAAAGAGTAGGTCTCAAGTAAGAACTGGACCAGATTCATGCTGTTCATGGATTTATTCAATATTGGCCCTCTATTAACATATGGTAGATAACTATGATCATTTATGTGATCTAATTTGTGTCTACTCTATTTCACTAATCCAACACTATTTCTTAGCCAGTACCAGATTGTTTTGATAATTACCATTTTATAATACAGTTTAAGATCTGGTATAGCTAAATTACCTTCTTTTGCATTTTTTTTCCACTTGCTTTCTTTGATATCCTTGAGCTTTTGTTCTTCCAGATAAATTTTATTATTCTTTTTTCTGGCTCTATAAAGTAATTTTTGATAATTTGATTGATGTGGCACTGAATAAATTAACTTAGTCTGAATTGCCATTTTATTGTATTGTCTCAGTCTATCCATGAACACAATATTTTTCTAATTGTTTAGATCTGACTTTATTTGTGTGTGCATAGTGTTTTATAGTTGTGTTCATATAGTTCCTGGGTTTGTCTTGTCAGGTATACTCCCTAGCTATTTACATTGTTTACAATTATTTTAAATAGAATCTCTCTTTCTATTTCTTGCAGTGGACTTTGTTAGTAATATGTGTGTGTATGTGTGTATGTGTAAAGATACTGATGATTTATGTGGACTTATTTTGTTTCCTGCAACTTCGCTAAAGTTGTTAATCATTTCAAGTAGTTTTTAGTTGCTTATCTGTGCTTTTTTAAGTATAACATCATCTGGAAAGAGTGATAGTTTTGTTTTCTCATTGCTTATTCTAATTCCTTTCATTTCTTATTTTTTTTCTCTCATTGTTATAGTTTTCATTTAATGTATAAAATCAAATAATAAAGGTGATAAGGGGCATACTTACTATGCCCCTGATTGTATTAGGAAAGCCTTTAGCTTATTTCCATTACAGATAATGCTTGCTGACAGTTTTGGATAATTGTTATTTGTGTTGTAAGATAAGCTTCATTTATTCCTATGCTCTCTAATGTTTTATATAAGAATGAACACTGTATTTTGTCATCATGCTTTTTCTGCATCTATTGACTTAATTATATGATTTCTGTTGGTTTTGTTATTGATATAGTCAATTATACTGATACTTTTCTTAATATTGTAGCAGTCTTTCATTCATGATACAAATCCCATCTGGTCATAATATATGATCCTTGTGATATTGCTGTAATCTCTTTGCTAGCATTTTATTTTAAATGTTTGCATCAATATTCATTCAGGAAATTTGTAATATATTTTCTCTGTTTTGACACTTCCTGGTTTGGGTAGCAGCATTATATATATGTGTTGTAAAAGGAATTTGGTAGGATTCCTTCTTTGCCTATTTTTTCAAATTGCCCTTCATTGGTTGTAAATTCACTCCTTTCATTTTTGATACTATTAATATGGTCCTTTTTTTTCCTTTTTAAAAATTTAAATCAGCCAGTGTTTATCTGTTGTATTGGTTTTTTCATGAAACCAACTTCTAGTTTTCTTTATCTGTCCAATGGCTTTCTTCTTCCAATTCTATTCATCTTTCCTTTGATTTTCAGGATTTCTAATTTCCTATTTAACTATTTAATTTATTCTTTTTTCTAATTTTTTTAGTTGCATGCCCAATTCATTGATCTGCTTTTTTTCTTTATTTTATTGATAGAGGCAATTAGAGATTTAAATTTTCCTGTAAGTACTGCTTTGAGTGCATCCCATAAATTTTGATATGTTGTCTCATTGTAATCATTTTCTTTAATGAAATTATCAATTGTTTCTATGGTTTGTTGTTTGGCCCAATTGTTTTGTTTTTTCTTTTAGGATCAGACTATTAATTTCCAATTAATTTTTAATCTGTCTTTCTACTGACCATAATTAAATGTAAGCTTTGTTATATTATTATCTAAAGAGCATATGTTAACTATTTCTCCTTTCCTGCATTTGTGTGTAAGGTTTTTAATAATTTAATAGATGATCAATTATTGTTTAGGTGCCATGTACTACTTGAGAAAAGGTATATCCCTTTCTATTTCCATTAATTTCTTCCGGAGATCTATCATATTTAACTTTTCCAGAATTTTATTACCTCCTCAACTTCTTTCTTGTTTTGTTTTATTTTGTTTTGTTTTGTTTTGTTTTTGGTTAAATTTATCTAGATCTGAGAGGAGAAAGTTGAGGTCCTCCATTAATATACTTTTATTGTATATTTCTTCCTGTAATTAATTCAACTTCCTCAAAAATTTAGATACTATAACATTTGGAGCACACATGTTTAGTATTGATATAATTTGATTGTCGATTGTACCTTTCAGCAAGATACAGTTTCTTTATATCTTTTAAATAGATCTATTTTTGCTTTTTCTGTGTTTGAAATCATAATTGCTACCCCTGCTTTCTTTGTTTCAGCTGAAGTTTAATAGATTTTCCTCTAGCCCATTATCTTTATCCTATGTTTATTTCTTTGCTTCAAATGTATTTCTTGTAAACAACTTATTGTAAGTTTCTGGTTTTCAATCCATTTTGCTATCCACTTCTGTTTTACAAATGAGTTCATTCTATTTACATTTATAGCTATAACTGTGTACTTCTCTTCATGCTATTTTCCCCTTGTTTATCCCCCCTCTTTTATCCTCACCTTTTTTCCTCCCCACAGGTGCTTTACTTCTGACCACCACCTTCCCCAATTTACCCTTCCTTTCATCAGTTCTCCCTACACCTTCTATTCTCTCTGTCCCTTTTTACTTCCTTAGAAAGTAAGATAGATTTCTGTGTTCAACTGAGTGTGTATGTTTTATTCACTTTTTGAACCA
Organism: Myrmecobius fasciatus; assembly: GCA_023553655.1. NCBI lineage: Eukaryota > Metazoa > Chordata > Mammalia > Dasyuromorphia > Myrmecobiidae > Myrmecobius > Myrmecobius fasciatus. The sequence continues at coordinate 184,852 of JAJPUD010004032.1, forward strand.
ATTTTGATGAGAGTAAGATTTAACCTTTGTCCACCATTTCCTCATCTTCTCCTCCATTATAATAGCCTCTTAATGCCTCTTTTAGGTAGGATGGTTTACCCCATTCAATTTTCCCCTTTCTTCCAGTGCAATTTTCTTTCTCACTCCTTTCTTTCATTTTAGGGAGAGATCATCCCATCAAAGTTATCTTATGTCCATACTCTTTCTCTGCATACTCCTTCTAATTGCTCTTAAAACAATAAAGTTACTGAGTTATAAATATTATCTTGCTGTTTAGAACTATAAACAATTTTATAGTATTGAATTTCTTGTGTTTTATCTTTTTATGTTTTTCTTGAGTCTTGTATTTGAAAGTCATTTTTTTTATTAGCACTGCTATTTTAATTAGGAATGCTTGAAAGTCCTCTATTTTATTAAATTTCCATTTTGAAAGATTATATTGAATTTCTCTAGGTAGGTAATTCTTAGTTGTAATCCTAAATCCTTTGCCTTCTGGTATATCATATTTCTAGGACTCTGGTTCTTTAATAGGGAAACTGTAATCTGGAGTGTACTCAGTATTTGAATTGCTTCTTGTGGGCTCTTGCAATCCTTCCCCTTTGATCTGTGGGTTCTAAAATTCGGCTATGATGTTCCTGGAAGTTTTTGTTTTGGTATTTCTTTCAGGAAGTGATAGGTAGATTCTATAATTTCTATTTTTCTCTGTGGTTCTAATATATTAGGGAAGTTTTCTTGGATAATTTATTGAAAGATGATATCCAGGCTTTTTTTTTTCATGACTTTTAGGTAATTCAATAATCCTATTATTAGCTCTCATGTATCTAGTTTCTAGATCAATTGTTTTTTCAGTGAGAAATTAAATATTTTCTGCTATCTTTTTTTAACTTTTTTATTTTGTTTTATATGTGAATGCCTCATAAACATTTGTTCAATTCCAAAGTTTAAGGAATTATTTTCTTCTTATTTTCTACTTCTCTATTTGCTTTTTAAAATTCTTTTTTAAGCTTTCCCAGGAATTCTTTTTTGGGCTTGAGACCAAATTACAGTTTTCTTTGAGGTCTCATCTATAGACATTTTGACTCTTGTCCTAAGTATATACATTGATCTCTATCACATAGTAATTTTCTATAATCAAGTTCTTTTTTGTTTGTTTGTTTGTTTTCTGACTTTTTTGTGACTTGATGTTTTTAGGTGAGATTTGGGTTCTGGTTCTGCACTATTCCAACTTTTTTTGTGCCGGAGCTTTAGGTCTTATTACTGGCTTTCACTAGGCATTGGGCTTAGCTGCTTGCTTTCTCTGGAGGGTAGGCCTCCCTTCTGCCTTGTATTGCGAGGGGGGTGTTTTCCTATTGGTCTCCCCTGAATGTGGAGTTTAGCTGTTGGCCTGCTCCAGGGGATGTACCTTGCTGCAGGGCTGCTATGTTAACAATGTCTCTCTGCTGGTAGGCTCCAGGGGTGATGTCTTAACTGTTGGCCATCCCCAGGGACAGCTTTACTACTGAGTCAACAATAGGATTAAGGGCTTGATGGGCTCCTTCCTTATTCCACCATCGTGCCACCAGAAATCCCTGGAATGCTACTTTTTAAAAATTGCCAACCTTAGATATAATGGAAATATTAGTGTTTTTCCCAAAGGGATAATAATGCAAACAAGAAGATAAAAATTCAATGTAAACAACTGTTTTTACGTGTTCTAGGTAATAACTAATGAAAAATGCACATTCACAATTCACAAATGTAAACACTGTTTTTACAATGCATTTCTTGGTTGTTTTCTTTTCCTTACTCAGCTTTACAATAAAAGTTGCCTATCTTCCCTTTATTTGAAATCCTTCTCATTCTCTGCAGTCTAACATAACACTATCTTATTTTCTATTGTTATAGGAAAACATCTTTTGCTTTCAATAAACTGTTGTCTAATTGAAAATTTCTATTAGTTTCCTGTGACACATTTGTATATTCCCCTCTTAGTCACATACCCTAACCCAGAATTTAAAATTAAAATGACAATATCTGTTAATCAATAAAAGCTCTAGGTCCTAATCCATCAAGCTTTAATTCACACCTCAGGACTCCTTGATCCACAAAGCTGAAAGATAATTTTTCCAAGGCCTTTAAAGAAGATCTAATCCCAATCAGAAAAGCTAGTGATAAATCCTATCTGATCCCAACAAGTTTAAAACTACATCTTGGAAGAGCAACTGCATACACCACAATAAGAGATATTGTACCTAATCTTCTTAGGTACAAAGCTGTGGTTTTCATACAGTGGAAACTTTGGTTCTTTAATATTCTTCAGGATGAGAGTTTGGAATATCTTAGTATTTTCTAAAAAAGATTTCTACCAACAAAAGAAAGAACCATAGTTTCTCATGTTCTACCAGAAAATGCCCAGGGTAGAATATTTAGCATTTCAGATGAGGAAAAAAAAAGGCAGACCACAAATCCTCTTCTCCATTCCTCCTACTACCAACTGGAAAAATTCATTTGACTTTTGCTTACTCTTAAAACTATCCTTTCTTAATACCTCACTTGGATCATTGCAATAACCTCTCAAAATGATTTCTAGTCCAAAGTGTAGAGGGCCAGAGATAATGAGGGAACTCTGGGTGAGGTATAAGACCCTTCAGTCCAGCGGGAACCTGCTGACAATATCTGCCCCATCTCCCCTCAGGGGTCTCAACCTTCCTGAGAAGTTAGGGGGCAGTGACAACCTGTGTTGTAATTTAAGCAAAGTGATACCAAGTGGCAAAGATACATCTACATACAATAGCAAGTTGTTTATTTGGTCCTGCATTTACAGTATATAGTTAGAGCATACACAGTGTGCTATGATTATATAAGGCTATTAGGGTATATAAGGCTGAGAGAATTTGGAATAGACTCCATCTTTGACCATCCACGTGAGACTCTCCTCATCACTCCCCCCCAAGACCAAGGACTCAGGCTGGTCCCGAGATCCTCCAGAGATATTTTATTTGCCCCAATGTGGGAATTCTAGAAAGCACAGTATATTTTTCACCCCAACTTGGGGGCTCTAGAACACACATAACACCAAGGAGTCCAGAATTTTAAAGTAATGCACTAAATTTTCAAAAAACAGAAGAGGCAAAAATGGATATACCCTGAGTTGAAGACAGAACTCTTCCAGTAGTCATTTCACAAAACAAAATTTTGCCTCAGGCTAGATTGTAACAGCAAAAATAATGCAGTAATTAATGTTTGCATAATTTTAAATGTAAAATTTAAAATTCCTCATCAACATTATCTCATTGATAGCTCTGTCCTGCATACTCTCTTTTCTCTACATACTTTGTTACTTGTTAGCTTCATCAGATCCCCAGGGGTTTAATTATAATCTTTTATAGATAACTCCCAAATCTATTTATATATCCAAATTTATCCTTTCTTCCAAGCAACAATCCCCCATCTCTTACTAACGCTTAGATATTTCTAAATAGATAATTTTCTCAAACTTAATATGTCCAAAACTGAACTCATTTTTTCCCCAAAAACCCATCCTTCCCCTTGCAAAATTCCATATTTCCAGTCTCTTAGTTTCACAGTCACTTGGTTGTCCTTGACTTCTCATTCTCTTTTATCCTATATATCCATTCAATTGCCAAATGTCATCATTTCTACCCCCCAAATAACTCTCATATCCATCCTTTCTTTTTGTTTACATGATCACCATCTTACTTAAGCACTCTCATTAACCTCTCAGTTGGACCTAATGGTCAATCACCCTCTCATTGGTATCACTTCCTCAGGTCTCTCTCCTTTCCAAAGGATTTTCCACGTTACTGTCAAATGATTTTCTGACCATGTCTCTCCAATTCTCAATAAACCTCAATAGTTCTCTATTGTCTGTCAAATCAAATGTAAATTCCTTTTTTAAAATTTTTAAATCCTTCCCAATTTGGTCCTACCTTACCTTTCAAAGCTTATTATAAATGATATTCCTTCCTGAACTTTATGTTCAACCAAATTGACCTTGTTGCTGTTTATCATACACCATCTTCTGTCTCTACCTCTTTTCTTTTTTCATTTTTTTTTTGAAGTAAGTTTATTTATTTTCAATACACATTGCTTTATGAATCATGTTGGGAGGCAAAAATCAGAACAAAAGGGAAAGACTATGAAAAAGATTTAAAAAAAGAAAAAAGAAATGAGCATGGCATGTGTTGATTTACATTGTCTCCTTAGATCTTTTTCTGGATGCAGATGACATTTTCTGTGCAAAGTCTGTTGGGATTGCTTCAGGTCACTGAACCACTAAGAGGAACTAAGCCTTTCACAGTTGATCATTGCACATTCTTGCTGTTATTTTGTACAATGTATTCCTGGTTCTGCTTCTTTTGCTCAGCATTAGTTCATGTTAATCTTTCCAGGCCTTTCTATAATGAGATTATTCATCATTTTTTAATAGAATAATAATATTCCATTACCTTCATGTACCATAGCTTGTTCAGTCATTCCCCAATTGATGGGCATCCATTCCTTTTCCAATCCTTGCTATCACAAAAAGAACTGCTACAAACATTTTTGCACATGTAAGTCTTTTCCTTCCTTTATATTCACCCCTTTTCAAAGGTCTATCTCCCCCATACCTAGAATGCCTTTGTTTCTTTCAAAACTCTAGTCAAGCACTAACTCCTTTGTGAAGCTTTTCAATCATCAAGTTAGAATGCCTTAACCCAAAAAAAAAATTGTTAATTTTTTTCATACTTGTCTGTATACATGTTATCTTTCTCAATAGATGTAAGCCCCTTAAGGGCAAGCACTATTTAATTTTGAGTTTTGTAACATTGGCATGTAGCACAGAGTTTGGATATGTGTTAGGCACTTAATGCTTTTGATTGATTGATTGACTACTTCCATTTCATAGATTTAAAAAAAAAACAGAAATCATAGCTTTATAGATTTAGGGCTAAAGGAGATCTGATGAAATCATTTTATGGGTGATAAAACTGATTCCCAGAAAAATTAAGAGAATTTATTCATTATCTTTTTTTTTTCCCCTTTGGCAATTGAGGTTAAGTGACTTCCACAGCGTCACACAGCTAGGGAATGTTAAGTGTCTGAGGCCACATTTGAACTCAGGTCTTCCTGACTTCAGGGTTGGTGCTCTTTCCACTGCACCACCTAGCTGCCTCTATTCATTATAATTTAACTAGTAAATGTCTGAGACTGGATTTGAACTTAGAAGTTTTTGTTTTTGTTTTTGTTTTAATTAAAGCTTTTTATTTTTCAAAACATATGCGTTGACAATTCTTCAACATTAGCCCTTGCAAAACCCTGTGTTCCAATTTCCTCTCCCTTCCCTCACACCCTCCTCTAGATGGCAAGTAGTCCAATATATGTTAAATCCAATATGTGCATACATATTTATACAATTACTGTGCTGCACAAGAAAAATCAAATCAAACCAGTAAAAAAAAAAGCAAAATAAAATGTAAGCAAACAACAACAAAAAGAGTGAAAATGTTATGTTGTGAATCACACTCAGTTCCCACAGGCCTCTCTCTGGGTGTAGATGACTTTCTTCATCACTAAATTGGAACTGGTTTAAATCATCTCATTGTTGAGGAGAGCCATGTCCATCAGAATTGATCATCATATAGTATTGTTGTTGCTATGTATAATGATCTCCTGGTTCTGCTCATTTCACTCAGCATCAGTTCATGCAAGTCTCTCCAGGCCTCTCTGAAATCATCCTGCTGGTCGTTTCTTACAGAATAATAATATTCCATAACATTCATACCATAATTTATTCAGCCACTCTCCAATTGATGGGCATCCCTTCAGTTTCCAATTTCTAGCCACTACAAAAAGGGCTGCCACAAACATTCTTGCACATGTGGGTCCCTTTCCCTCCTCTAAGATCTCTTTGGGATATAAGCCCAATAGAAACATTGCTGGGTCAAAGGGTTTGCACAGTTTGATAACTTTTTGAGCGTAGTGAACTCAGAAGTTTTAGATTTCAAGTTCAATGTTCTCTACATTAAGTTGCCTCTAATGGCAGTTGTTTATATAACACTTTCAATTGAACCATACCCTGTAAGTATTACAGACATTATTCTCATCTTAAAGATGCTGAATTTGAGACTCAGAGATTAAATTACTCATCTGTGGTCATCTTAAGTATAAAGGCAGGTCTTCCAGACAATAGATTTACTGTTTGGTTCACATGTCACACCATGTCTCTGTTACTCTAGGAAAGAGGCTTGCTTACTGCCTCTACTTCCCATGTATGACATGCATTATTTCTTTAAGTCATGAAGCATTTACTTAAACATTTACTGAAATAAGAAGCATGATTTACATAGTTTTAGCTTCAGGTGATAACCTGAGTATTGTTAGAAAACTATTATGGGATATAATGATCTCTGGAACAAACTCAGAATGTATACATTAGTCAAGACCAAAAGAGAAAAGTCAGCAGTTATAAAAACCAAATTCTTTCAACATTTTTAGCTGACAGCCCTCCTGGTCACAACCTAGGGAAAATCCTAAAATAAGTATCAAGAATTCAAAAACTGTTTGTTGATTTAGATTAACTATATTGCCTACTATTATAATGACTACTAACTGTTAGCTGCAGTCTGTATTGCTTCAATCTCCAGATAATTTGGACTAAAAATACTATATCTAATTTTTCCAGAATTATTAATTAATAGCCCTCTATTTCACTTTGACTATGTGCTTTTGATCTCAGAAAAACACAGGGGAGGAAATAACAGAAATGAACATGATATAAAAGATCTGTCTAGCCCAGAAGCCTTTACTCAGATTGCAAGGGAAAGTACTTCTGTCCCATTCACAAGTACAGTGAGGTGTGAATTATTTGGAAATAAAATAATTTTTACATGTTTTTTGTTATAGCAATACTTTCCCTTGTTGGTGGAGTTGTGAACCGATCTAATAATTCCAAAAAACAATTTGGATCTATGCCCAAAAGTCTATAAAGGTGTCCATACATATCTTTTGACCTAGAAATACCATTTATTTAGGTATTTAGATTTGTATTTAGCTACTTTGATCTGTATTTCAAAGAAATCAAAGAAAAACATACATGTACAAAAATATTTACAGCATTTTTTGTGTTGTCAAAGAACTGGAAATTATGGGGAAGCCCATCAATTGGAAAATTGCTGAACAAATTGTGGTATGTGATTGTGATGGACTATAAAAAATGATAAGGGGTTGATTTCAGAAATACCTGGGAAACCTATATAACTGACACAAAATGAAGTGAGTAGAATCAGGAGTACATTGTACACAATTATATAACAATGAATTGTAAAAAACAAACCAAAAAAATTAGCTATTTTGATCAATACAATGATCCAAGACAATTCCAAAAACTTATGATGAAAAATATTATCTACTTCCAAAGAAACTGATCAAGTGTGAATGCAGATTTAAGCATATTTTTTTTCTTCTTTATTTTTTCTTGCTTTTTTTTTTTACAACATGGTTAATTTGGAACTTTTTTCAAAATTAGATAGGTAGATAGATAGATAGATAGAGAGATAGATAGATAGATAGATAGATAGATAGATAGATAGATAGATAGATA
>JAJPUD010004032.1:192443-215756 GCA_023553655.1 Myrmecobius fasciatus
ATAGATAGATAGATAGATAGATAGATAGATAGATAGATAGATAGATATACTTGATATCACATTTCTTGTCTTTTCAATGGGTAACAAAGTGATGAGATGGGGGAAAGAATTCTGAGCTCATTTTATTTAAAAAAAGAATGTTAAAATAAATAAAATTTAAAAAGAAAACTTATGGACTATAATCAAGGGTAAATTTAGAAAAATCATCAGATATTTTTAACATTCAATGTGATACAAGTGAAGAGTTAAGTAATTGGGTCAAAGCTTTATAAACTCAATTATATAAAACAAGAGATTTCCATGTAACTTACCCCAAAGCCTGTTAATATGAGATTCTAATATTATTAATGGAAATAAAAGCCCTATTCTATATAAGGAACCAGATATAGTTGATAAGAGACAGATTAGTTCTCAAAGTCCTGACTTTAGGACTATCCAAGTTTCAAGTTATTTTCACTCATGGAGTAAGCTTTAAGAAATAAGTTGGAAGAGGTCTACCCCACTTCAGCTTGATGAAGGAAAAGATTCTGGATACAGAAGTCTGGATACAGACTTAAAGTTTGCTATCTGCTTCATGTCCTTATTCCCAACACGCTACTCCAGAGTGTTCCAGAGTTTTCCCTTGGTTGAGATGTGGGACTCTCAGTTAAGTTATTACCTCCTTCCCAGTAGGAGTACTCCTTTATTTGCTATTTTTTTCTAATATATATTCTCTCATATATACATTAGCTGATTTCTGTTTTCCCATAATGTGAATAAATGGATTTCTTTGCTATTCTCTATGTATGTTCATTTTGTAACTAGTCAGTGGAAAAGTGGTAAATCCTTGGATGTAGACATTGGGGATTCCCTCCCCCCAGAAATGACAAAATGACCAAAAGTTGGTTTAAATCCAGGCAGATTCTCTTTAAACAATATTTAAGAGAAAAGTCAGATATACTTCTAGTCTGATACTTTCTTTCTCTGAAGAGAGCAATGGTGACTGACCTCTGACTCTAAACTCTTGCTTCCCTTCCTTTGGAAAAGACTGGAGGAGAAGAAACTAGAGAAATTTATTCTGTCTCCTTTCAAACCACACAAGGACAGCAACAAAAAGAGGACATAAAACATATTAAATTCTCTAAAAATGTAAAAAGTTGTTAGGTTTATTATTTTTCAATAAATGTATTTTATTTTGTCCTGATTAATTTGTACATCACTATTGTTTTGAATGTGGATAATGATAGAGAAAAATCAGTAATAAGGAATTTTAAAAGATGGTTTCTGCTGAATATGAATGCTAAGTTGATAGGGAATCCTGTGTGTGTGTGTGTGTGTGTGTATGTGTGTGTGTATTTGTGTATGTGTATCCTATTTTTGATCAGGACTATCACTTTTGAGTGAAACATCTCTTCATGCATTGAGTTCATTAATTCTCTAATGTGAACTGATTGAACAAATTAATTAATTCTCATCCTTATATCTGTAGATTACCTGTCAAGATATGGTCTCGGGGAGCTAGGTGGCGCAGTGGATAGAGCACTAGCCCTGAAGTCAGGAGGACCTGAGTTCAAATGTGGTCTCCACACTTAACATTCCCTAGCTGTGTGACCCTGGGCAAGTCACTTAACCCCAATTGCCTCAGCAAAAAGCAAATATATATATATATATATAAAGACGTGGTCTCCTTCTAGAGAAAAAAAAATGGTATTTTTTCCATACCAGGACCAAATTTAATTTTTTACATGATAATGATATGACCACATTTGAGCATTTATGCACACACTTCTGGTTCTAAAGTTAAAGAAGGCTTTCAATGTAATGAATCCAGAGGGCCAATTGACTTTAGAAGTGAGTTTACTTAAGTATACCTATAGATGTTTCCTTATATTGTTTTGAGCTCTTTCAATATGTGATTTTGACACTGGTATTTTATCTTGATTTCTTTGAGTCTTCAGCAAAAAAAGAAAAAAAATGGAGAATGACTATTTCTGGATATTTACTGATCTAATTATTTATTTTGTCCAGCTTTTAAAAAAGAAAAATATTTCTTTACCTACCTCATTACCCAAGTAAGTGCAGATGCCACAATGCAGTAGAAGCAGCTAGGTGTTCAGGTTCATCTTCATGACTTCAAATCCAAGGGATGTTGGAAGGACACATATGATGATGTGATTGAAAGAAATTTGTAATTTTTTTTAGGAAAAAGGTGGATAATGAGCCTGTTGAGGTAGTATTTAGTCTTCTTTGCACACAAATATAGGAATAAGGTCGTTTTTCAAATAACCTGAGTGGGGGGGGGAACCCAACAACTTTATTCCCACAAAGCAAAAAAGAAAAATATGTTCCCAAAACACCATTTTTCTCCCTTTTCTATTCTTACCTAAAAATAGATTCTTAGTCTTCCTGAAGGGATCTAGTAGAAAGAGCATTTGAATCTCTGGATTCAAAGAATCTAGGTTCGAATCCTACCTCTAATACTTTCTACATACTTACCTCGGTAAGTCATTTAAATCCTTGGAGCTCAGTTTCCTCATTTATAAAATGAAATTGTTGGGAAAAGGTAACTTCTGAGATTCTTGTAACTATATTACTTTGAATTGCCCCCATTTTCCATTTCACTTGTATAGAAATAGTCTAAAGAACATTTTCTTCTCCTTTCCAACTTTACTTATATTCAGAACCCCCTAAGTCCTAACCTCCTCCCTAGACCCCATAAAAGGCTTTATTTTTCATCTATATAATGAAGTCTTCATATATTATTATTATTTATGTGAATGCTTTATCTTTCTACTAGACTGAAATCTTCATGAAGAGAAACTGTCATATTTAAATGTACCTGTTACTGATTCTCTCTCCTCTTCAGAATAACATGTATATATTTACTGGTTTATATACTGTATTTTCTCAGTAGAACATGAACTCTTTCTAGGACAGGAGTTATTTTTCATTTGTTCTATTTCATATTTTCAAGTTTCCAAAGTTTAGTGCAATGATTTGCATGCACTATAGATTATTAACAAATGCTTCTTGGATTGGGTTGGATTGTTATGGAAACCAGATATCCCATGAGAATCATATAGAGCAGGGAAAAGAGTACTTAATGTCTCCTGAAAAGCTTTATAATGCTTGTCCTCTAATTGTTATATCCCAAAAGCTGTACTAACTTTTCAGAAATGGCAATGCCTTGGGCTTATAAAAGCTTAATGATTTAACAATTCCACTAATTTATGGAACTTCTTATGTTAGGCCAAAGGGAAAAAAAAAACAGAATCAATGAGAAATTTCTGCATTTAATTCAAATATCATTAGGACATGATACTATAATTGGTCAGCTGGTTCTAAAAATAGCTTCTTTACTAACTTCCTGCTAAAGGCTGGCCCTGATCTAAGGATTTGTTTTGAGAATTAGTAAGAGATATGATTGGATAAATAAAAGTAGAGTCAGATAATGGAGTGCCTTGCCCATAGTGAAACCATTTCAAGTCAATGTTATCCTGATTGTTTGTTATTCATTTTAAACATCTATGTTCTTGAGGAATCTATTACCTTTGCTTTCTACTCTCTACCCAACAACCATTTCCCAACAAAAGATCTTCCTTTCTCTCTCTCTTTGGGAACAAAACTTTTCAAATACCACAGAAACACTTAACTGGCTCAAAGGAATTCACTGCTGAGAATTCTGTTATCTGGAAAATTCCGTTTGAGTCATTTCTATTAGTATAGATGAAATGGTTTTTGTGCCTCAATTTCCTCATATCTCAAGGAGAGGGTGGAAATAAATGAAATTTCAGACTAATGTTATCTAGAAAATTTATGTGATCCTAGAAGAAAGGATGCAGTTCTTTCCTTTGAGAAGTTTATATTTTGAGAAAATAAGAAAGTATTATTCAGTTATATCAATTCAGCCAAGTAGTAATTGTCCCATAAATATTTGTTAAATAATAATGAATATATCAGGTATGTATAAGAAAAATATAAAGCAAGCAATGAAGTTTCTAGGAAAGTATTACTCTTAGATTTCATTATGAAGGGTGCTAACTCTGGGTTCTCAAATGATGGAACATAAGCTCTAGTTTTACAAAGATGGAAAGAATCCAAGATTAGATATGGCAACAAACTAGCTCTGCTATCTGAGAATTAGCCCAGCTAATTATATAGGCTCATCATCAAAAAGTGATTTAATCAGTTTCCTTCAACCCCCAAGTGATTAGCTTTTTTACTATGATGATCTATCTATGTGTGTATATGTATATGTATATATATATATGCACATATGTACACACATATACATATACATACACACACATACAGACACACATACATACACACTCACACACACACACACACACACTCTTTCTCAGAGTCAGGCAAGTTGTATCTTCCACTTATGTGGTATTCTGAGGGGATTGTGAGTTTCTATTCTCTGCCATGAACTTGAGATCCCACCAGCTGTGTTCTTCCCATCTGTTAGTGGTCTGAGTAATGTCCTCAGTTCTACTGAACTACCAAATAACACTTAATTTTTTTTTTTTTTACAAATGGATATTTGCTTCAAAGTTTTAGCAAGAACAAATACACATTTTCCTTAGCATCTGGGGGCATAATGTCCTCTATGCCATTCTAATCTGTGAGAAAGGGTATGGGAGAGAGAGGAAGAAGGAAATGTAGTGATGGGCTCATGATTTAATTCAGTTCTTATATCCATTAGTCCCAGCAAATCCCATTCATTGTCTAGAACCTGCATGACTTCCAAGTCCTGTAGATCATTCCCAAAGTTTACTCCTTACTCCTCAGGGCATCGATGTTTCACTGGCTGCAAACCCATCCTATATTCTAATTCCTGGATTTCTGAGGTTTGTTCTTCTAATCTTTGAAATTCCCATGTTTGAAGATCCCCCTCACTTCACTTAGGAGAGACAAGAACAAACAAAAAGTTCACTGATCTATATCTGTTTCTCAGGATCATCCATACTTAGGAGAAATCTTAAGGCCTTTTTTCCCTTTGGTGGATGGTTTCTCACTGGATTCAGCAAGAAAGTCACTGAGATCCCCAGATGTGAATGAAACAGAAGAAAATTTGAAACTGACAGGCTTTTTGAGATGAGAAAATTTCAGAGTAGGCAGCTCATTGTAGAAGGCTAAACATGAGGTTAGCTATTTGGAATCAGTTATAGACTTTCTACATGTGCTCCACAGTCTCTCCAAGATATTTCTCCAAAACTTATCAAGATTTTTCCAGGAATAAACTCCCCAACTTCCTTTTCACAATGAGATTACATCAGTTGAGCAAATTATGCATGTAGTTATATCTATAACATAATGTAATAATTTTCATTCCTGTGTGGTCTCTTTTCACATCTGCAGAGTAGTAAAAAAGCATTAAGATAAAAATTTAAAACTTGTACACTGCTCAATCCCTTTTTAGAAACACTAACTGTTGGTATTCTTCATATACTATTTAGAACCAGTGACCAAAAAGTTGACACATTATTATAGGAACTGAGTCACATTCATAGTGGTACAGGCAGCAAAACTTGAATTCACTTCACCCCTCTGACACTTTCTAGCTGTGTAAACAAGTGCAAATCATTTACAATTGAGCCTATTTTCTCATTTATAAATTGGGGGTGACAAAAGCTGCAGTACCTATCATACATAGGTGTAGCAAAGATCAACTGAGATAATATATACATGCTGCTTTGCAAACCTTAATGTGCTATATAAAATGATATTGATAAATTATATATTCATAAGAGTTGATGCATATTTTAATGTTTGTAAAGATACACATTATGTGTATATGTTTTTGTGTCTGTGTGTATGGGTATGTATAAAATCATGGGACAGCTAGATAGCATAGTAGACAATGCTGAGTCTAAAGTTAGTAAGATTCATTTTCCTGAGTTCAAATTTGATCTCAGACACTTAGTAGCTCACTGTGTGATTATGGGTAAATCACTTATTCCTGTTTGCCTCAGTTTCCTCATCTGTAAAAAGATGTAGAGAAAAAAATGGCAAAACACTCCAGTATCTTTGCCAAGAAAACCCAAAATGGGATCAAATTTGGACATCACTGAAATGATTAAACAATAAAAACATGTTACGTATCTATCTGTATGTATGTATGTATGTATGTATATACTTGCATATGCAAACGTATGTATTTGCAATTATGTAAATTGCAATTATGTAAATATGTAAATCTTGATAAAAATGCATATAGATATATCCTCCCAGTAGTGCTACATTCCTGTCAATCATGGAAAATAACAGCCTAAGAAGAATAAAAATCACTATTGAAACAAGGGCAAAGAAAAGATAAAATCTGAATATAAGTAGGAAGCAGAACATTGTCTATTATGATTTATACCCAAGAAGAACCATTTAAAAAAATATCAAGTGTAAGTTTAACTAGAAAAAAAATTAATAATTGTAGGCAATATAAAATAGTTGGAAATCTCCCAAGAAAACTCAGGAACCATATGCACATACTATAAAACAATCTGATACAGGCTAAGAAATACAGTGGAAGATCAGTGGAATAGATTAACTACAAATTATATTAAATGACTACAGTAATCTAGTATATAATAAACCCAAAGATCCAAGCTTTTGAACAAAAACTCATTATTTGACAAAAACTGCAGGGAAGACTGGAAAACAGGATGGCAGAAACACGATATACTAAGATAAAGTCAAAATGGTTAGATGATTTAGACATAAAGAGTAAGACCATACTCAAAGTAAGAAAGCATGAAGTAGTTTATCTGGCAGATTTATGGATAAGGGAAGATATAGAAAGCATCACAAAACATAAAATAGATAATTTTGATAATATGAATTTAAAAATTTTTACATAAAACCAAGACAAGCAAAATTATAAGGAAAACTGGGGAGAAATTTGTTACAAGTATCTCTGTGAATATATGTTTTATACAAGACCTATACTCTCAAATATAGAGAATTTAATCAAAATCTTAAAACAAGTCATTAACCAATTGATACATGGTCAAAGGATATGAACAGGTAGTTTTTAGACAAATCAAAGCTATCTATACTCATATAAAAATGTTCTAAATCACTATTGATCATAGAAATGTAAATTAAAACAGTTCTGAGGTACCTCCTCACACATCAGAATGGCTAATATGACAAAAAAGGACAATATTGGATGTTGGAAGGGATCTTGGAAAACTGGGACGCAAATGCAGTGCTGGTGGAGTTTTGAACTGATCTAATCATTCTGGAGAGCATTTTAAAACTATGTCCCAAGGGAATTTAAAACGTTTCATATCCTTTGATCCTTCTAGATCTATTCCCCAAAACATCCAAAAAAGGGGAAAAGAACTATTTGAACAAAATATTCATAGCAATTCATTTGGTGGTAGCTAAAAATTGGAAATCAAAGGGATGGCCATCAATTGGGGAATGGCTAAAAAAAAGCTGTGGCATATGATTATAATGAAATATTATTGTACTACAAGAAATGACAAACAGAACGATTTCAGAAAATCCTGGGAAGACTTTCATGAACTGATGAAAAGTGAAGTAAACAAAACCAGGAAAATGTTGTACACAATAATAGCAATATTGCACAATAAAGAACTGTGAATGATTACTGTTCTCAGCAATACGATGATCCAAGACAATCCTCACAAGAAGCTTAGTCTCCAACTTCAGAGAAAGACCTGACATTGAATTAATACAAACTGAAGCATGCTAATTTCTATTTTCATTTTTTGAGTTTTATTGTATAAAATGACTAATTTGAAAATATTTTACATAATTGCACATATATAACCTATATCTGATTGCTTAGTGTTTTAGGGAGGGGAAAAGGGAGGAAAGAAAGGAACTCAAAACTTTAAATAAAAATGTTTTTAAAATTGAAAAAGAAAAGGAAAGAAGAAAAAGGTATAACAGTGAAAGATAACACATGCATTTATTTGTGCTACTCTAATAGCCATGTTAATGGTAAAAGATTTGGGGAAAGACCTCTGGAATGCCAAGTGTCTCCTCACGGGAGGAAAAATATGGATAAGAATGATATAAAATGAAAGAAGCATGGATGATTTGTCATATAACCTGGTAGAAAGAATAACCAGACCCAGTGAAATCAAGGACCAGTAGAAATTGTGAAACATCAAAAGGGAACAGTATGAATTACACACAGAAAGAATAAAGTTAAAAGAACGTCCAGTGAACTGGGCAGATTGTAATATGACCCGCCATGCTATAGTTTTTCTTTTCTAGAACATATTGCAAAAAATCATTGCTATCTGCCAACATCTTAAAATAATCAGTCAATAAGCATTTATTAAGTGCTTACTGTGTATCAGGAATCATACTAAATGCTAGGGATACAAAAAATACACACACACACACACACACACACACACACACAGAAAATCCACTCTCTTCAAGGATCTTACATTCTAAAAGGGGAGGTAATATGTACATACTTGTCTGTTCAAACATATATATATATATGTACATATTTGTTTATCTGTATACATCTGTATGTATATATGTGCATGTGTTTGCATATATATAGAAAGATAGATAAATTCTGAATCATTACAATTATATATATAATTGAACTCATGGCAGCTCACTAAAGAAGGACATAGAGAAAAGGGTGCATGATAATTGGGGCATCCTCACATTTAGGGGACAAATATACATCAAGATCCAACAAAGAGAATTGAGAAGGATCAGAAAAATAAGTAGGAAGGAAAACAAGAGAGAGTAGTTTCATAAGAATTCAATGAGAAGAAAATATTCAGGAGAGTATGACCAATAGTGTCTAATGTTACAGAGAGGTCCAGAAGGATGAGATAGCCTAAATAAGAAAATGTGATTTTAGTTTTATGAGCACATAATTTTCATGTGGGGAAAAATAAAGTTTTAATACTTTCATTAAATAAAAACTATATACATGTAAGTTATTTACAGAGTCATTGTTTAAAGATGATCTCTTAGCATGCCTATTAACCCGGATCATGAATATCATTTTCATGTGAGGCTTCCTTGGTATTAAATGGATAAACAGTGACATTGTATTCAATCAGCTCTGTTCCTTGCTGCTCAAGAGAATTTAAGCATGACTCAGAGATGACATAGATGCTAATTTACCATCACTGATTCCAAAGTACATTTGGTGATAGACTGAGCATGCCCATCAAAGAGTCAACACCTGCTGGATGCCAGGCTCTGTCTTGTTAATCACTGGGCTGTTGCTTCAGGGATTGGAAAGCATCTTATTCTAGGGTCAATCAGTATGCTAATTTAAGACCAACTATAATGGAAGCTAGGGAGAGAGAGAACATAGAAAATAAAATTTTTGTTAATTGTTAAAATTAAAACAATAACTTTTCTTAAAAGTTGGAGAATTTACTGATAGAACATCATAATATTGCTTTTCTGTAGGAAGATTGCTCTTGAAATAATTCTCTAACTATATGCTCTTTCCCCTTAAAAATATTTTGTCACCTTCTCGTCCTCTGTCTTACCCTAAACTTTCTGGCCCAATTAAAAAAAAAAAAGCTGGAAAAGCCCTTATTGATTAATCCATATTGCCATCAAGCTCACCTGAATCAGGTGACACCATTGTTTAGAACTGTAGGCATAGAATCAGGAAGATCTGAGTTCAAATTTGACATTAAACAATGACTGACCATGAAATCCCAGGTAAGTCATTTAACCTCTGTCTGCTTCAGTTTCTTTTACTGTAAAATGGGGATAATAATAGCACCTATAATATTCATAAATCTTTTAGCATAGTCCCTGGCACATAGTAGGGACTTAATAAATGCTTCTCCTCTTCTTCCCCTTCTCTCATTTCCAAGTGAGGAAAATAAGCCTCAGAACAGTTAACTGTCTTGAAGATTATACATTGTCATATTGTGACAGAATCAGGATTGAAAACAAATCTTCTGATTCCAAATCCAGAAGTTTCTCCACTATATCATATGACCACTAAATAGCTAATCTCTACCACTTGCTGAACAGATACACCTCATAGAAAACCCCTTAATGAGCACATATTATTTGATGGCTTCAATTCATGATGTAATATGCATGTCCAAAATCAATTCCGTAGTGCCTAGTCATACACTGTAATAATCTCATAAGGTAGATACGTGGCACAGTAGATACAACATTGACCCTGGAGGCAGAAGAACCAGAGTTCAAATCCAGATTTAGATATTTGACAGTTAATAGCTGTGTGACTAGACATATTGTCTCATAAAAACAAACCAAAAAAATCTCATATTTAACATTTCTATGGCTCTTTAAAGTTTGTAAAACACTTACCATATGTTATATTATTTAATCTTCACTATACTGAGGTAGGTCCTATTATCTCCATTTTACAAATAAATTTGAGAAGGATTAAGTAATTTGCTTAGTATCATGCAATTACTAAGTGAGCGAAGTGATATTCAAATACAGATCTTCCTAACACTGCTCTAACCTCCTTCCCAATTCTATATTTACTTGGAGCAAAACAATTTGGTTTTAGCAAGGTTCCCAAGTTTTGTTTCTAAAATAATCTTTCTTTGGGGCAGCTAGGTGGCGCAGTGGATAGAGCACCAGCCCTGAAGTCAGGAGGACCTAAGTTCAAATTTGGTCTCAGATACTTAACATTCCCCAGCTGTGTGACCCTGGGCAAGTCACTTAACCTCAATTGCCTCAGCAAAAATAAAATAAAATAAAATAATCTTTCTCTCTGAAAGGCATTGTGTAGTTCTACCTTTCATTATTGTTGAAGATAGCTTAGCTCTTTATATTATCAATTTCTTTCAGCCTTTAATGTCCTGATACAGTTTGCTCATGGTAGGATGGGAACAATTCTCCCAGGATACTTAAGATTCAAGTTTATATTATTTTTGGTGCCATTTTGTCATCCCCTAAAAAGGGAATCCCTTATCTTCATGAAACTCAGAATAACTTTTTTGTTATATCTAATTGAATTGCAGAAAAAGATTTCAGGAAAAAAAAATTGGCACTTAGTGAAAATGAGAACCCTAAATCATAAAGCTGATAAAGTTTCAATTTAGTAGTGTAAAAATTTTAATTTTATTTGGGGACCCAAATGTTAATTTTTTTTCTTTTCTTTAAATTTTATGTGCTTATTAAGTCCACATTGAAAAACAGTGTGACATGAAAGAAGGGCTAATCTTTGAGTCAGAAAACCCTGGGTTCTATTGCTTCCTCTGAAATATAACTATCTTTGTGAAAATTGTGCTATTTAAAAATTTTAGTCAGGTCCAATTCTTTGTCATCCCTTTCGGGATTTTCTTGGCAAGAATACTAGAGTGATTTGTTATTTCCTTCTTCAGGCTCATTTTACAGTTTAGGAACTAAAGTAAATAGGGTTAAATGATTTGCCCAAAGTCATACAGCTATCATATAGCTAGTAAGTATTGTGCACATGGACAAGTGACTCTCAAAATATACAAGCAATTATCTTAAGTGATAGTTGACAGGATAACTTGATAACTATATAGGATGTTTTCACTATCTGGGAGTTCCCTATCCTGATGACATTACAGATCTAGACTAAAACAAAATTACAAAAAATCCCAAATTAATCACCACGGACAAAATCCAGGATCCCCAATTCTGAGAAATCAATTAACTAATCTACATAGCTAGTTAAGTATTCAGTGATACTTACTCCATACCCAGCACTTTCTACTGTGTCACATAAAATGAGAATTGATCCTAAAGTCGAAATCTACCACTTTGCTTTCAATTGAATGAGATTTCAAGGTCATTTGTGTGTGGTTTTGAGTCATAGATGTGAAACTAGCAGAGACCACAGAGGCCACTGAGTCCAACTCCCTCATTTCAGCATAGCCCCCAAAGTTATCAAAGCCAGAAAAGCAACCACTTCTGCAGGATGTATGATGTCTTTCATCAATAACCACAAAGAACTCAAAAAGAACCCATGATAACCCCAAAAGAAATATTTTACCCCAAATTCATTGGCACTGGCAAGTGTTTCAACTTCAGAAATGGTTATGGTTTTATCAATGGAAATGACATTAGGGAATATAGATTATCAATTACTTTACCATTGCAACCTAAGGGCATGGTGACCTTCTATCTGACTTAATACTTGAAACCTCCTTAATGTGTCTCTCATGATAAACATATGAGTTTCTTGAGAGCAGAAGCTGTATTGCTTTTCTAATTGTATTTCCATTCCTTAGCACATAATAAACAATTGAGGAAAGATTTTTTTTATTTACATGAGCAAAAGGAAGTCCAGAAAGATTGCTTCCTTAAAGTAACATATCTTATGAAAATTGGATTTGACCCCATATTATCCAATTCCAAATCCAGTGCCTTTCTATTCTACAACACTTGCTTCTAACATCGTCAGGAAGTATCCTTGTCTACTGCCATCAATAAATTAATTATTCAAAAATCAAAAAACATTTATTAAGTACCTACTGTGTGTCAGTCACTGTGCTAATCATTGGGATACAAAAAGAAGCCAAAAAAAAAGTCCTTGCCCTCAAGGAACTTATGGTGCAGTATACTACTTTGTAGGTAAGGTTTAGTCAAGGAAAAATTTTTCCTCTGGTAAATTTTAGCATGAAATGCTCCTAGTCAAAAGTAGAAATTAGCTTTTAAAAAACCCTCTGGAGTACATGTACACTGACAATGGTATCAGAGAATTTAATTATCTCAAGAAAAGTGTTTAATACCTTCTCATGGTATTCTCTATTATGTGCAGATACAAAAAAATTAACAAGTTCTTTAAAAAATATGAAACCTCAAAACAAAACCAGGCTTTAAGCATGAAACATTCAAAAATATGGCTTTCTCTGGATGTTAGATTGCTCATTTCCAACTCAATGTACTTCTAAATTTAAAATTCCAAGGTTAGTTTGGTGTAATATGATGCTCTTTTCAAAAACCATTTCTATAGGTACTGGAGGAAATATGTACTATGAAGGAAAAACATTTTGTGCTGGCAGTTTGCTGAGAATGCCAGGTTAAAAATGGTAAAGTGCATCCAATGTGGCACAAAAAATGAAAACAATAGAACTAAAATAATATCTTCTGAGCACATTCATATCAATATTATTTTTTAATAAAAATTTTCTTTTGAGTCACTTGAAATACTATATATACAGTTACTACAAAATCTTTATCCTTTATAGAGAACATCACAGGAAAATGTGAGCAATAAAGTTTGATAACTCAGATTGACTCAAATAAAAGGAGTAACAATGAAAAGCAGGGTCATTCTCTTAGATTAAAGGAAGCAAATGAAAAAATTTCCAATTCCTCACAGACTGATCTCTTCAGAGGATTTATACTCCTTAACTTCTCTGCATCATTTGACGCTACTGACTATTCTCCTCTCTCTGAATTCTCCTATCCTTTATCTCTATGACCAAAGTAATATCTACTGGGGCCCTTACATAGAGACTGAGCTAACCTTTTCTAGGACCCTACCCTATGTAGACCAGGATAATTTTTCTTTTAAAAGCATTGAAACTATCACAAATACTTAATTGACTTAAGAAACTAAGACTTGAACCATTGATGATGGAGCTTTCCAGTGGCTTAAGCACAAAGGTTGATGGATGAGAAGTCAGAAGCACTTTCTTCAAACTTCTAATCAACACAACCAAATGGAAGGTAGAGAAGCTGGATTCAAGGGAACCAATTTTATATCTTTGCTGTATATCCTCTCCATATTATGGTTATGCTCATTTTTTTAGTTAATAAGTAATTTTGTGAATAAGCTTTATATCTTTGCCTGTAGATGACAAATGCTATAAAGTGTTATTTTTTGTATTCAGGGGTGAAATGAACTCCAGGCCCAGCAGCTGTGGTAGAAGTAGGTCCACCCTAAAGGCTGAAATTTTAGGGTATTCTAAGAACTGTGCTGAATGAAGCACTCGTGATTTTTTAATATGGCATTTGGGAGACAATTGGAAACTCTACAATATGAACTTTGTTGGAATTTTTAGATCAAGATACTGAACATGAATGGCAATTCTTGATCCTTTCTGGGAGCCAAAAAATCATTCTATAATTGGAGAAATGGACAAATGTAACAAATGCATCTCAGTTGATTTGCTAAAGACAAAGGAATTAGGATGGGCTATATCATTTTAAAAGAAAAGATAGCTTCCATTGTCACTCTTATGAAATGTAATTCTCTTTCATTCTGGACTTCCAGTGAAAAGTGGGTGAAGGACACAACATGAGGATCAAACCTTTTACCTCTCTTGTCTTTTGTTTTCACATTCTGTCAATGAACTGAATCAATTCCACAGGTGTAGAGGATGAGAGATTTTTACTTGGAAGGGACCTTGGAAGCAAACTATTCCAACCTCCTAATTTTGTGAAAAAACAACATCCAGACAGATTAAGTAATTTGCCCAAAGTCACCTATGTAATAAGTAATCATACATTACACTTAATAAAAATGCCTGTTGAATTGAAACTATTTATTTTAATGCTGATTTTTTACTTTTAAAAATATTTATTCTTGATATTATTTTTTTAATTTTGAGTTTTAGATGCTTTCTATTCCTTCAGCCCTTATCCCACCTATTGAGAAGGCAAATAATATGATTTCCATTATACATGTGAAGTCATGAAAAATATATTTCCATATTACTCATGTTGCAAAAAAAAAGACAAGAAAAATAAACTTTAAAAAAGTCTTTTTCAATCTGCACCTAGACATCAGTTCTTTTTTTCTGGAGGTAGATAGAATTGGATCTTTTGGAATTGTCTTGAATCTTTGTATTAATAAGAAGATCAAATTTTTTTTAAAATTCTCTGCTTTTCTAGTTTTATTTCCTTTTTCCTATTCTTCACAATCAGAACTGCTTTATTAAAATGCAATTATAAAAATCTTCATTTCAAACAAGAGTTAGTGTTCTCCTATGCTCAAAAAGTTATCAAACTGTGCATACCCTTTGACCCAGCAGTGTTTCTATTGGCCTTATATCCCAAAGAGATCTTACAGGAAGGAAAGGGACCCACATGTGCAAGAATGTTTGTGGCAGCCCTTTTTGTAGTGGCTAGAAACTGGAAACTGAATGGATGCCCATCAATTAGAGAATGGCTGAATAAATTATGGTATATGAATGTTATGGAATATTGTTCTGTAAGAAACGACCAGCAGGACGATTTCAGAGAGGCCTGGAGAGACTTGCATGAACTGATGCTGAGTGAAATGAGCAGAACCAGGAGATCATTATACACAGCAACAACAATATTATATGATGATCAATTCTGATGGACATGGCTCTCTTCAACAATGAAATGTTTCATACCAGTTCCAATTGTTCAGTGAAGAAAGCCATATGCACCCAGAGAGAAGGATGTGAAATGTGCCACAATATAACATTTTCATGCTCTCTATTGATGTTTGCTTGCATTGTGTTTCCTTTCTCAGATTTTTTTTCTTGTAGATACGATTTTTCTTGCACAACAATGATAAGTGTGGAAATATGTATACATATATTTGATTTGTCAAGTATTTTAACATAATTAACATGTATTGGATATCCTGCCATCTAGGGGAGGAGTGGGGAGTAGGGGGGGAAATTTGTAACAGAAAGCTTTGTAAGGGTCAATGTGGAAGAATTACTCATACATATGTTTTGCAAATAAAAAGCTTTAATTAAAAGGAAAAAAAAGTTTGTGTTCTCATCCCAGACCTTTCTTTAGTGGAGTACAACATTTGCCCTTCAGTCATATTATGCTACAGTCCATGTAGCAATAAAAGAAAAAAAAACTTGTTTGAATTGGCATAGACTCACCTAACTCATGTATAAAAAGATCAGAATTATAAAACTTACAAGACAGCTTCCCAAAATCACAGCTTTGTTTTCTTCCCTATTTCATCCACTTCCTTCCTGGTTCTGTTTTATGTAATCCTTACCCATAAGATATACTTCTAGTGTTTTTATTAGCAGCCTACCACTTTAAGTTTCTGAAAAAGTAGCTGAAGGTATAGTTGACAGAGCATTGGGTCGGAAGTCAGAAAGTCTCAGATTCTATAAAATGAGAGATAATGATAATACCTAACTTGCAGGTTGTGAAGATCAAATGAGATATTTTTTTGAAAATGCTTAGCATAGTATCTAACATGTAGCAGATGCTATATAAGTATTTATTCCCTTCCCTACTTTTTTTTCCTCCTGATTATGCTATATTTGTTATTGATTGTTTCATATTTATTCAATATTTCATTATCTTTATTATTTTTAGGACACGAACTACTATAAATACATTCACTGATTTAAAAAGAAGCTGCTCTCAGCTATCAGCACCACAACAAAATGTATCATATCTTAGCTAGTACTAATTCCCTACATACACATTATGCACACATTTCTTCACTTTTGATTTTTTTTACACAATATTCAAATCAAATCTGTTTCTTAGAGGCTAATATCAATGTAATCCTCTGTCTTATGTGTTGATATTTGTTCATGAAATCAACCAGAATTGGCAAATAATTGAATAAGGGAATGAAGAAAGAGGAAGGAACTAAAGAGGTTTCCTGTTTGATTAACTAAGAGAATAGTAGTGTCATTAGAAATAGGGAAATTATGTGTAGGGGCAAGTATATGAAGGAAAATAATGAATTCTATTGTAGACATATTGAGTTTGAGATGCTCCTGAACCCAGTATGTGGGTAGAACTTTCTCTTAAGCAGCTAGAAATATAGAAAACAGATTAAGGATGGAAACATAAATGTTGGGGTCACCTACACTAAGGTAAAAGTTGGAGTCATTAAAGTAAATGAGTTCTCAGTGAGTTTAGAAAGATATGAAAATACCAGATAGGTGATATAGTGGATAAAGTATTGCCCCTGGAATCTGAAGGACAGTTCAAACCTGTCCTCAATCATTTTAAGTCACTTAACCCAGTTTGCCTCAATTTCTTCATCTGTAAAATGAATTAAAGAATGAAATGGCAAACCACCCCAATATCTTTGCCAAGAAAACCACAAATGAGGTCACAAAGAGTCAGACATGGCTGAAATGACTGAATAGCAACAACAAAGCTATGACAGCAGAGAGCCAAGGTCTAGAAACTGGCAAGTATTTCCCTTGGGAGTAAGTGGAAGAAAAGGAGCCAATGAATACAAAAGAGGAGTGTTCAGATATAGTTAAAGTAGCCAAGGGAATAGAAGTTCAAGAAGTAAGATCTGATCAAAAATAAGTCATCTATATAATATTTGATAGTTAAAAAGCATTTTGTATATGCTTTCTTTTATAATGTCAAGAAATGCAGAGGTAAAGAAGATGAGAATGAATGAGAAAAGACCTGATCTTGCCTTCTCGCCAAAAGGTCATTGGTGACTTTCTAAAAAGAAGTTTTAGTAGAACGGTGGGGAAGAAGAAACTTATTTGTCAGGGGGTAAAAGGTGAATGAATAGGCAGCTGGCTAAACAATAAAAGTAATGAGTATAGATTAACCTTTCAAAAAGACAATGAAAAGAGAAATATAGCATTGACACTTAAGGGGGTAGGGTCAAGTGATGATTTTTTAAAAAGGGAACAACAAAATATTTTTGTAGAAAGGGGACAAAAACTTAGTTGAGGATAGAATGAAGAATGAGAGACAAAGACAAAGAGAGAGACAGACCAACAGAGAAAGAAAAAAAAGAGAGGAAGAAAAAAAAAGAAGAAAAACAGAAACAGAGAGAGACAGACACAGACACAGATAAAAGTTACAAATAAGAAGAAGCAAAGTCATTTTGGAGTCAGGAATATGGAAAATTAAAAACTAGCTTTTAATTTCTATGATTCTGAGCTAGCTTTGGTAAAGAAGAGAATTACTTCTTTCCCAAAGGGAATGGAGAAAGAGTGAAAGTAAATACAGAGAAATGTTGAAATAGAAAGGAAGCACATTGTAAGCTTTCACTGAAAAACTAATCACATTTATGTATGTAGTTTGGATTGAAATCCCTCCTTTCACTAGGGGGAAAAAAGCTCATAAAAACTTGCATCTTTATCAGTATGGTAACTTCATACATTACAATATATAATTAACTGGATCTTTTCTTTATTTAGATTTTGTGCAAGTACTTTGGCAGCTAGCCTCTGAGCCTCCTCCTCTTAACAAGCTTGGAGATTGAGGCCTTTTCAGTAAAAACTTCACATCTTGGAAGGCCCTCTTTTATTTTAAACTTCCACAATAGGGGAATGATTTCTTTGTAAGAGAAATGGACTATCATCATCATCATCATTACCACTGTCATCATTTTGTACATTCATATAATCTAGGTGCTACAAACTCTCTTGCTGCCTCCATTACCATCTAGAATCCTCTTCACATCTTCCATTCCCACTTTAGATGAATGTAATAATGATGTTATTATTTATGAATAAGAGATTATAACACTGAGCAAAGAGAGCTACTCTAGGAATCCAGATGACCTGGATTCAAAGGCTCATCTCTGACACTTATTGGCTATATGATGCTGGTAAAATTAGTAAACAATCTTGTGCCATAGACAATTTTCTCTAAGACTATAAATTGGAAGCTCAATAGTACAATTAGGAAGCCATGAATTGAAATTCAGTTTAAGATATAATCGTCACTTAACCCATTTGACTGAGTTTCCTCAATTGTAAAATTGGAAAAACCAAAGAAAATTATATTTGTGAAGCATTCGGCATAGAGCCTGCCACATAGTAGGCATTTAATAAAGGCTTACTAAAAAAAAAAAAAAGAAAGTGATGAACAACTTCAGTAGAAGTTGATTCCTCATTGGAGTGTTCCCTATAGCAATGAAATTACAAGTCTAATCTTTATATTCAATAATAACCACTATGATGATAATATAATGTTTAACATTTATGTGCCACTTTATTAGATATTTCATCTCATGACTGAATCTGCTTGAGAACTGGAAATCTAATCAGTTTTCTTTTGTTTTATTTCATGTGATTGGGTGGGGGGGCAGCAAGGGAGGAAGGGATTTCATCCAAAAGCTCTAAGAGCATTAAATATCAATACATTTCCATTCTTTTAAATAAATAGTTTGCCCTGCTACATCAAATATGGCCTTTTTAAATCTGTTTGCCAAGTATCTTGCTGATCTCCTCCATTTAATTCTCCTTGGATGAACAAATGATGATCCCCATTCTTCCTTCTTCAAATTGAATAGTTTGGGGTACTGTGTATCATTTTTTCATCTACCACTGCTAGTCTTTACAATAAAATATATGTAAGTGTTTTATAGGCTAGGCCCTGGCTCCACCAAGGATTGGTTTCTTTTAAAAAACTAAATAGACAATGGAACTTATATCAAGAACTTTATCATTTTCCACTAACTTTAAAATGACTTCTATGAAAGACTTAAAGTCTTTATCTATTTATTTATCTTAAAGTCATATATCTAAATCAATCAAGACTAGGCATGATTAAGACATATGAAAATCAGTTCAATCTAAAGAAATAAGTTGAATTACATTAAATACCCCCGCTCCTTTAGCTTTTGTTTTCATCCAACTATCAAACATTATCCTTGGACCCAGGAATTAAACCTCCCCCAGATAGATGAGATAATCCAATGATTCAGTAAGATGGTATGATCCAACAGACAGAGTGTAGGACTGGATTTAAATTCTGATTCTACCACTTACTGTGTGAGTTTAGATAAGTCATTAACCCCTCAATATTTTCTTCATCTCTAAAATCAAGGCACTGAAATAGAAAATCTATAAGACTCCTTTTACTTCCAAATCTATCAGCCTGTTACTTAACAATAATTATTTTTTTATCATTATCTGTTCTAAATTCTTTTCAGAATAATTTAAAAGAAAGCATCTGGATGAAAAAAGAATAATTTCAGTTGTCATTTTCTAGTTATGTTCAACTATTTGCAATCCAGTTTGGGATTTTCTTGGCAAAGATATTGGAGTAGTTTTCCATTTCCTTCACTAATTCATTTTACAGATGAGGAAACTGAGGCAAAAAGAGGTTAAATGATTTGTCTGAGGTCACACAGCTAGTAATTATCTGAGACTAGATTGGGACCCAGGAAGATGAGTCTTCCTGACTCCAATCCCAACCCTCAATCCACTGTGCCACCTAGCAGGCCCACAACACATACACAAATTAAGGAATTAAGTAATTACAAAATAATACAAATTAATTTCAGGAGGGAGTGAGTGTTAACAGCTAGGAGAAGAGATAACAACAGAATGGCCTCTGGAAAGATTTTATATAGTGATTAGTTGTGTCTTGAAGGCATCTAGAGGCAGAGGTAAAAAACAAAGGTAAAAAAACAAAACTAAAAAAAATTAGGAAAAAATACTAAAAGAAATTGTTGCTAAAACTTTGAGAATTCCTTCAACTCACTCTCTTGTCTTTTCTTTCATTCACAGCAGCCATTTTGGCTTTTACCCATGAATCTAGGCAGGGAACCAACAAAGTAGGAATGGAAGGTAAAAAGAGAATTCTACATAGTAATAGAGGCAACAAAATGCTATCTAGTACCTAGATATATATGAAAGTGTAGGTAAAAGAGAAATATACTAAAAAACCAAAAACAAAAACAAAAAAACCAACGTACATATACCATTTTATCTAAGCCTAACACTGGTAATTTTCATAAAACAAGAGGGACACCAGGCAGGAATTATTTATCCATTCTTTCATTCAGTAAATATTGATTGATCCCATTATGCTAAAGATGATAGAAAAGTAATATATAGCACAGACCTTAAGATCTAATCATCTAACTAAAAAGATAAGTCATTGTTTCTCATGTAATTAGCAACTATTCTTTTATGTTTGTTTTTTTTTAA
Source organism: Myrmecobius fasciatus (assembly GCA_023553655.1). Taxonomy (NCBI): domain Eukaryota; kingdom Metazoa; phylum Chordata; class Mammalia; order Dasyuromorphia; family Myrmecobiidae; genus Myrmecobius; species Myrmecobius fasciatus. The sequence continues at coordinate 213,245 of JAJPUD010004032.1, forward strand.
ACCAGCTTGAAATGGATGCAAAACAAAATCCAGAGTAGAATTAAATAGGGTTGTCTCTTTTCTTTAATGGAAAGGATCTCTTTTGAAATGAGAAGATAAAGCAAATAGATTTGGGATTCAATTAATATGTTTGTTTCCTCCAACCATGCTGAGGTTAACCTATACATACTTACCTCACTTAGACAACTCTTGTCCATATGTTCCCACAAACTCAACACAAGGAATCAATCCAATACGCCAAGGAATTATAAAATAAGAGATTTAGACATGGAAATTACCTTTGATAGATGAGGGAAATTGAAGCCTATAGATGTTATGTTATTTGTCTAAGATCAGACAGTTATTAAGTGGAAATTAAGATTTGGACCCATTTCCTCTTATTCCAAAATCTAGGATATTTTGTTTGTACTATAATGTCTATACCTTCTTTTCTTTTCACATCATGAGAATACCTAGGTCTATCCATCAGCTATTCTTTGCTTTTACATGAAAGATCACTTTTTAAAAAATTAATACATTTTTAGGTACTATCCTTTACATCTACTCTCTTTCACAAGTCCCTTTTTAGTAATCTTTTATCATATTCGTGCCTACCATTCACCTCTCCATTGCTCTTTTGTTAATTTTCTATTTTAATCCTGTAAAGGTAGTAATTATTATCCCTGCCTTACAATCATATAATAACACTAAAGAATATCAGTATCTAAAAGATAGGATCTTTTTTCAGGGAAAAGCTTTTGTAATTTATGTGTGATATGTGTGTGTGTGCATATGTAGGTGGATATACATATATGTATATATACTGATGAATTAGTTCAATAGAATGTTCATTCATTTTATATAATAATTTAGACAATAGATATTCTATTTAGAAGACTGAAATTTTGAAAATTAAATTCTATAGATATCTATTAGACTGTGATGAATAAGATTATTTTGGTACTAATAATTACACAAAATTCTAAGAACATATTTAGATATTAAAATGGTATCTGTATTATTTCAATATTTCAAGAAGGTATAATTTCACTGCTTTGGGGATTCTCTCTACCAATGTAAATCAGGACCCTGTTATTGCTTCTAGCGTTACTATGGTTTAAAAAAATTGCACACCTATTTTACAGCCTCTGATAAAGTAATACAGAACTGAGTGAAATGAAGTTTTCTATCTCATGCAATGTCAGTGGAGAAAGGTCAAGTCCCAAGCTACCTGGAGTATTCAGAAGTCTTATGTGAATAAAATTTCTAATTCATAGGATTTTTAATGAATAATAAATAACAAACCAGAGAATTGGGGGGAAAGAAACAGGTCCATCAATAGGGATAGAGATGATTTCTGTAGGGAGTGAGGGCAGAGTATATCATTCTTAATATAATCACTTTTAGAAGACATGCCCAAATGCCAAAAATATGTACGATAATAACCCATGGAAAATTGTTTAATCTACCTATGAACTAATCTCTACTAGTCAATTAAACAGAAAACCAAATAGATAATAATTGTCTTCCAGATACCAGGAAGGAAAATGCTTCAGGTTAATACTATGAAAATCAATAAGGAAGCATTCACTTATATTTTAATGATGGATTCTTAGATGCATTATTAAAACAATATAAACTCACACCTCTGGATTAAGTCTGAACATGACCTGAATACAAAAAAATTCAAATAGTGTGGATGGTCTAGAGAAAAATTTCCCCATAATTGTATATGTGCATATACATACATGCATGCATGTATGTATAATAAAATGCACATATATGTACGTGTATATAGTAAAAAATAATTATGTGAGCCAAGTTAGACTTCTCTCACCCTTTGTGTATGCATGCACATATGTGTGTATAAACACATATCTATTTTCCTACTTGCACATATCTATTTTCCTACTTGCCTACTTGTTTCTCATTCTATCTTCTATCTACGTATATCTTTTCACAGGCTCTTTCCAATACTTGTGATGCACTTCCTCCTCAAATCTACCTGTTAGAATTCCTAAATTTCTTCAAATCGTGGTCCCAGTGCCAACAAATGTATGAGACTTTTCCTAATTCCTTCAGCAACTAGTGCCTCCTCACCAATCCAATTCAATTCAGTAAATTTTTGTGAAGTGCCTACTATGTACCAGACTTTGTGATAAGCACTAGAGGTATAAATAAGAAAAAAAGGATGATCTTTACCTTTAAGGAACTTACAATCTAATAGGGAATTCTGAAAAGGAAACTAAAAACTAGGAGGTGGTGAGAAGGACTAGGTGGGTATGTGGTTCTATGAAGTGGCAATCAAGTAGAACTTGAAATTATGAGGAAGATTGTGAAACCTCTAAAAAAAGGTGTTGAGAGGAGTGCTTCACTGTCTAGTCCTCCAAACAGAGGAGAAGGATAATTGAGGATGAAGTGAGATGTACAGAATCCATATCGAAGCCATTTTTCATGTTGATGTGATTTCAGGTGATCAGTTTATACTGGTGTGTGTGTGTGTGTGTGTGTGTGTGTGTGTGTGTGTGTGTGT
>JAJPUD010004033.1:0-41080 GCA_023553655.1 Myrmecobius fasciatus
CAACCTCTCCTCTTTTTTTTCCTTTTTGTAATAGTAGTAGCAGCAGCTAGCATTTATTTAGCACTTAAGGGATGCAAAGGATTGTACAAAGGTTTATCTCTTTTGATCTTCACAACAGCTCTGGGAAGTAAGTACTACAATTATTCCCCTTTTACAAGCAAACTGAAGCTGAAAGTGAGTGACTTTCCCAGAATTACCCAGCTAGTAAGTGTGTGAGACAGGATAAAAACTCAAATCTTCCTCCCTTTAAGGGCAACTCTTTATTATAAGCCTAGTAGTCCTGCAACCATTGACATATTGAAGGCCAAGGAGTGGGATAGACAAAAATAATATGAATTGAACATGCTAAGTCCCTCTGTAAGTCAGTGTCAATGGTATTAAGAATTCCTAAGAAGGAAAGATTACTCTGACTCATGGGTCTTGGAAAGATTGGAAAGGTCCTCTCCTTTCTCCTTTCCTCCTCTCTTCTCCCCTTTTCTCTCCTTTCTTTTCTTGTTCTTTCTTCTCCTCTTTTCTACTTCTTTTCTTCTCCCAGAATGCCAGCAAGACTGCTTAACTCCTGGCTTCCTTCCATCCCTCAGAACATGTCAGAATTAGTAAGGAGGAAGTGGTGGGGCTCTTCAGATAGTCCCGGACCTTCCTTAATCCTCCTCCCTTCTCAATTACGAATGAAACAAAGTGGAAGCTGAATGCAATCCCTTGATTTGGGTTCAGACAAATGCCATATCCTGGCTCAAGTCATACAGAAAGTGAAGACTGGAGCTGGGATGATAATCCTAGCTGGAATTCTGCCTTAGAAGTTTCTTTTTCCAATGGAGCTCTTGGGTCTCAGAGGGATGGGGTGAGAGGAAAAGAGATCAGTCCTAGACCATGACATACTATGACCTCTAGATTCAAATACAAATTTCTCTATTTGGCATTTAAAGTCCTTCACAAGCTGGTTCCAATTTAACTTTCCATTTTTTTAAAATATTACTCCCCTTCACTCACTCTTCAGTCTGGCCGAACTGCCCTCTCGAACACAACCCTCCAAATCCTACTTCTGTGCCTTTGCAGATTCTTCCCCATGGCTACCATGCCCTCCCTCTTCACCTGTCTTTTAGAACCTCTAGTTATCATCAGATTTCAATTCAAATGCCACCTTCTACAAAACATCTTTACTGTTCTCTCTCAATCACTAGAATCTCACTCTTCAAAATGACCTTATATTTATTTTATAGATATTGTCGTAAAAAAAAACCACACCTTACTTACTATATATTTATTTTTATAATAATTTTTTCAACATTCACTTTTATAAGATTTTGATTTCCATATGTTTCCTCCTTTCTTCTCCTCTCCCCCACCCAAGATAGTAAGCAATCTGACATAGATTATAGATATGAATCATAATAAACATATTTCCCCATTGGTCATGCTGTGAAAGGAAAAATCAGAATAAAAAGGAAAAAACAATCAAAAAGTTGTATGTTTCAATCTGCATTCAGACTCCATCAGTTTTTTCTCTGAATAAGAACAGCATCTTCCAAGACATCATTGGAATTGCATTGGTAAGAAGAGCCAAATCTATCATAGTTTGATCATCACACAATCTTGCTGTTACTCTGCACAATGTTCTCCTGATTCTGCTCACTTCTCAGCATCAGTTCAAGTTTTTATGAAATCTGAGTGTTCATCATTTTTATAGCATGATAATATTCCATTACATTCAGATTCCACAACTTGTTCAGCCATTTCCAATTGATGGGCATTCCCTCAGTTTCCAATTCCTTGCCACCTCAAAAAGAGCTGCTACAAACATCTTTGTACAAGTGGGTCCTTTTTTTGTTTTTTGTGATCTCTTTGGCATACAAGCCTAGAAGTGATGTTGTTAGATCAAAGGGCATGCAGTTTTATAGCCATTTAGACATAGTTCCAAATTGTTCTGCAGAATGGTTGGATGAGTTCACAACTCCACCAACAACACATTAGTGTTTTTGGATATATTTATGTAGGATCATAGATTTAGAGACAATCTAATCCAGAGATTGCTAACTTTTTTTGTTCCTTTGTGTGGTAAAGTTTATGAATTCTTCAGAATGTTTTAAAATACATAAACTAAAATACATAAAATTAAAAAAAACAATTATATTGAAATAATTATCCAAAAGAAAGTTCACAGGCACCAGTTTTAGAACCCCTGACCTAATCCAACACTTCATTTTACAAATACGGAAAATGATGTTGATATGAGTTTAACTAACTTGCCCAAGGTCACACAAGTAGTAAGCAAGTACCAAAGGTGACATTTGAACTCAGGTTCTCTGATATTCTTTTTCAAGGGTGCCATGCTACCTCCTTGTATTCATGCAGTTTCCCCTATAAATGGGAGCTCCTTCAGGGTTGGGATTGTTTGATGCATGTGCCCATCACAGCATCTAGTAGGCCTATAAATAAAACACTTTTTGATTAATATGAATGAATAACACAGCATGCAGGTGTGAGAGGAAGAAGGCCAGAGGAATAATGAAAGGATGGGGAAGGGTGGTTTGGGGTCAGAAAAAACCACGGAGATAGGTCAACAAAGCTGATGGTGGGGTAGAGCAGCATGTTAGCTCTCCATGGCTTCCTAGAGGCACCAATCTGATTGGACCTTAATGACTTGGAAAATTCTGTCTATACAGAGGGATGGATAGATAGGATTATCTGGGGATGGGGACTGGATTGTGACTATGGAGAAAATCCTAGGGTTGGGAGGAAGGCACAGGGAATCTTTCCTATACCTCAGTTCTGCCCCTCTCCTTGAGTCCTTTTGCACATTGTTCTATATGGGGAAAGGATAGGAGTATGCTGGTAAATATTTAACAACCAGCTTTGGGGAGGAGAAAGATATAGACAAAACATTTAAAAGTTTAATCTACATAATTAACATTTCCTTAAATCTAGACAATCTACACAACAATGAAATCTGCCTGATTTCAGCATTTGCTGATTTCCAAGGTATAGACACTCACACTGAAAATGCTAGTAAGCCAGTTCAAGCAGGCACTTGCACAATCCTGGCTGAGGGTGGCTTGGCTTTGGCATAGCCTGAGCCCATTCATCTGATCACAGCTAATGGACAGATAATGGCAAAATGGTTGTGACTTAGATGCAAGATCAATCATGCAAGAAATTCTTCAGAATTTGCCTTGGCTTTGAACCTACAGTCAAAATTTGGAACAAAACAAACAAACAAACAAACAAACAAACAAAAAAACCATGGGGCCAATTCAACTCTATAAATTTCCATTAATCATTTCCTATATACAAAGAATTACTGAATTTGTCAATGAACAAGGGATCAAGTTTAGATAAAATATTATTCTTGCCCTCAGGGAGCTTCCCATCTAATAATAGTCTTGATCCTCATCTGCCTGTTCTTCTCCCCAGAACTCCCAGTTACAAAAGGCTCTTACATACCCATTCACAATGTTCTCTCCATTTCCCAAAGGACCCAGAAATTCAACCCATCTCAACCATATCCAAAAATTCTAGTCTCCCTGGAAATTGTGATCCTTCCACCTTTCATCTCATTTGTTCAGTCAAGGAAGAGGTGAAGAGAAAAGGGGTAGGAAAGAAGATGGCTGCTTCCAACAATAATAGAGCAAAAGTGGGAGGGGGAAGGTCCTGAGGGAACAATGAAACTGAGCTGTAATCAGTGAGAGTGCAGAATAGTACCTGAGAGTTCTACCAAGACTCACTCATGGACAGAGCTATAAGGAAAAGTGAGGTGAGTTAGAAGGGCAAATTCTGTAATGGGGAGGACGTAAAGGCTGGTGGTGAGGCAAGGAAGCAAGCTAGATCCCCATGCATTTCCAAAGGTTCGGTCCAATCTGGCCTGGTTCTAATGACTTATAATATGGGGTCTGCCTCCCACTCTCTATAACAGATGATACCTCTCCTTTCCAGCCTGCTGCTTTCATTTAATCTTCCCCTGCCTCTTCCCCATAAACTCTGAAGAATCTCTGTGAGTGGGGGGAGAATTTGGAGATATGACCCACAGGGTTCTGTTCAGTGTTGCTAGTAGCAACAAAATTTGGGTATCTTTTCTACTGCCCTGGTCTTCTCAATGTGCTGCAACATCAAGGGGGAACTCATAGTAACAGGGGCTCCTCATAACTGCTGTATTTGGGTAGTAGATCAGGAGAAGGAAAAAGAGTTAGCAAGATCTTTGATATGGTGGCGATTTGAAAATCACAGAATAAAATCCTCTAAACCCACCACTTCAGAGGAGGGCCCCATAGTAGATACTGGTCCACTCATCTCTGTTCCCTCTTCTCCTCTAGATGCTAGCTTTTTTGTTCTTCAGTCTTCTTCTCTTAGGAGAAAAGGGTAAGTGTGATTCCTATCGATCAAGTTAACTCTCAAGGTCTAAGTCCTTGGGATAAAGGGAAAGAAGGATGACAGAATAGAGCTCAGTAGGTCCTGCTCTTCTGTTCATAAGAATGGGCTTCACATCTAGAACTCAGATGTTCTGCCTCATCCATTCCCATCTCACATAAAGCTGCCTCCAACCCCCTAAACACCTGTTCATCCAAGCCCCTGTCCCAACCCCTAAAAACTATCCCAGATATTCTTCTTCCCTAAATCTTGGGATTTTCCCCAGGACTACAGGTAGTGTTGGGAGGATGGGAAATGGTAATGGAAAGGTAATCCCATGGGGATTCCAGAATCCAAGAGAAAGGAGATTGAGAAAAGGAAACAAAAAATATTTAGGCAGACCTGGCTTGTATCAGTCTTTCCTGGGGGAGGAAGAAACAGAGAAAAGCAGTCACTCTCATTTGTTTCCCAATTTTATGCTTTTCTAAATTTGTTGGACTCCCAAATCAGAAGACTTGGGTTTGGGTCCTGATTTTGCCACCAGCTAGCTGTGTGACCCTGAAGGTATATTCATCACTGTCTCTGGGGCTAAGTTTCCTTGAATGAAATAAAAGAATTAAAATAGATGCTGGCTTTAACAGTGTGTGTTTTACATCCACTGTCTCATATGTGAATTAAGCAATATATTGGTTCTATGTGACAGATTAAAAATTGAGTTACAGAGTATAGACATGGCTTGCCAAAGATTTACCGTGACTTGGTGGTAGAGTCAGACTAGAATTCAGGATTCCTGACTCCAAGGCCTGTGGTGAGTCCTCTTGGAAGAAAAGGCTAGACAAGGTGGTAGAGAGGGATCAGGAAAGTGGGTAGCTTTGTGGGCTGCTTTCATGACCACTCATGTTTATTGGCAGTGAACAGCATGTTCCCAGAGCCTCGAATTGTGGGAGGCTGGGCTTCCCAGTGGGGAGAGTGGCCATGGCAGGTGAGCATCCGGGAGCAAGGCCAGCACGTGTGTGGTGGCTCCCTCATCAGCCACCAGTGGGTACTTACTGCTGCCCACTGTGTGCCCAGGTGAGTCACCCCTTTCCCAAGCAGAGTGAGCAAGGCAAGGGAGGAAAGGGACATGAGCTGCTGGTTCTTAGCAGGAATTGCTAAGATAACTCCAACTCTGGGGTTGGAGTTATCACTAAATAGGAGAGATGGGGATGACATCAGAGAATGATAAAATGTTGGGACTGAAAGGGACTTTAGGGAACATCAAATCCAAACCTTTCATTTTACATCAGGGGAATTTGAGGACCACAGATTGGGACGCATACACAAGATGACACATACCTATAAGGATTCTATTTCATCTTTTCTTGCCTTCACAAGAAAAGGGCAAATCTTGTTTCCATTATATCCATGCACAATTCCTACTAAAGCTACCAGGAGCCAGGCACAGTAAGGATCCAAGCTAAAAAATAATAATAATTGATTAATTAGTTAATTTAAAAACAGCACTTTAACCATCCAGCACTCTTGTTTATGTAAAAGGGAACTGAGGACCAGAATAGTGAAGGGAACTGTCCAAGAGCATACACGTAGTAAGTAATCCAGATCATCTGGCTCCAAGTTCAGTATTCTTTACATTGTGCTGGCAAGCACAAGCAGAACTTACAAATCCAAGGGAGCATTGTCCCTTTGAGCTGTTTCCTGAATGTGGTTCTGGATTCTACCAGACAGAATCCTAGCCCAAGAGGAGAGATGTCCGGATTCTGTCCTGACTCTGTCAGTCCTTCTATTTGCAACATGAATGGATAGAATTTGGTGACATTTTAGGTGCCCTCTAGCTCTCAGATTCTCAGAATCTTTTCCTTGAAAATTTCCTGAGTGAGCAGTTTTGTGGGCATCTACCTGCAGCCTCCCATGGTGACCACTGGCAAAGGGTGGCTCCTTCCTTAGGAGGGTAAGTTAATGATCCATTTGCTAAACCGTCATTATCATTATTATAATCATTTACATTGACAAGAGCTTTTAAAGGCATCCAAAATACTTTCCTCAGCAAATCTGTAAGTTAGGTAACACAAGGGTTATTTATCTCCATTTATAGGTTATAGTAACTGAAGCTCAGAGGGGGCAGAGAGCACACCCCAATTCTCACAAGAAGTGAATAGCAGGGCTGTGACTTGACTTCAGGTCTTGTGGCTGCAGACCTGTCTGTTTTTGCCTGACTTTGTTACTCTCCCCTTGTAGTTCAGGGAATCCCAGGAACCTGCAGATCCAACTGGGGGAAAAGTTCCTCTATACCAATCCCCGCTATTCCATCTTAGTTTCTGTGAGTCAGATACTGTTGCACCCCCAATATGATGGGGATGCCCTTCATGGAAAAGACATTGTATTGCTGAAGATGAGACGACCTGTGCCTTTCTCCAAATTCATCAAGCCCATCACCCTGGCCCCACCTGGGACTCAGGTCCCACCGAAGACTCGATGCTGGGTCACCGGCTGGGGGAATATCAGGGAAAATGGTGAGATAGAGGGAGGTGAGGAGCGGGGTTGGAGTGGCCCAGGAATGAGCCCCCTGCCAGGACTGTACATAATTCACACATAAGGAAAGACCTCCTTGAACTAAAAGGGCTCAAGGAAACCCCTTTGATTCCCCAAAGGAAGCTTTCTTCCTCCCAGACCTGGCATAGTACCTAAAATTATGTCATACTTTTATTTGTTTGTCCTTTCTAAGTTCATCTACCTGAATATAACCTTCTCTGGAAGAAGGACTTTTTATAAAAATGGAAATCTTCAGTCCCCTAGTATGAGTTAATCAATCCCCTAGAACAACAGAGAAAAAGAATGAAACTCAAGCTCTCTGAAATCAAGACCTGGCAGAGAAATAAAATATGAAGAAGCCACCAGGGCTCATGAGCTGGCTCTGTGCCCTCCCTCCAACATGAACCCCCTCCCCATGCCAGCTGTCCCCATGGAGGTTACGGAGGACCTTTGTTTCATGAGACATGCTCCACATCTCCTGTCCTTGCCCACAGTGCCCCTGCCTTCGTCTTATCCGCTGCAAGAGACAGATGTGCACATTGTGGACACACAGAGATGCCGAGAGCTCTATGAGCCAGAGCCCATTAGCAATGAGATGCTGTGTGCTGGCTATCCCCAGGAGCGTAAGAACTTCTGTGATGTGAGTCACCCCAAACCCCTTCCTCACCATAAAGCTCCTAGACTCCCCGGGGCGCACTATGGTGCTTCCAGCTCATCTCTGGAAGCCCTGGAGGCCATAGGACCACAGACCATAGAATCTGTATGGATTTCAAGGCCACCGAGTCCAACCCCTCATTTTTCTGATGGTCTGTGCAGTGGGACCAAGGCCAAGAGAAAGAAGAAGGGGTTCGCCCAAGATCACAAATCACTTAGTGGCTACAAGTAAACTCACACGGGTCTTTTTATTCCTAGTCCAGAAGTCTAGGCACTTCACCACAATTCCTCTCACCCTATAATTAATGATGATTAATTAATATCTGCCTAATCTCATTCAAGCCAGTTTGTGATAACTCTATTTAAGATGCTTCAACATTTACAGAGCCCCTTCCTCACAACAGTCTTGGGAAGTAGATAGAACATCTATCCCATTTTGCAAATAAGAAAATCTCCACATATACTCCTTCTTAGCATTGTGAGTGAGTTGGTTTAGAAATCAGGAGACATGTTCTCTAATCCAGATTCTGCCACTTACAAAAACCTAGACCAAAAAGGAGACTCAGCTAGACTGCAGACCCCCTAGGGATTTGGAAATCCTTTCTCTTCTGCCTAACTTCACCTCTTTCCACTGACCCCTAGAGCTTTTGGGATAGTGTACAATCCCTTTCCCTACTATTACCACGAGTTCTGGTCTAAATATCCCTTTCCTTCTCCTTAGTTCACCTGATGACACCTTTTTTTTTTTTTTAAGTTTAATTAGCATTTAAGGGAAATAAGATAAATCCAAACTAATCCATTGTAAGGGAAATAAGATGATGGTAGCCGGTACTAGTAATCTTTTGCCCATTCTGAGATTACTTGCAGCAGATAAAAAAAAAAAAAACAAGAGACCAATTCTTTCAGCTTATGTTTCTAAACTGGGCTAAAGATGACTGCATGGGAAGATGGGAGAGTAAGAAAGTATGAAGTATGAGGATCTTGAGTCTTTTTTCTTTAAATTCTCTTGGATCCTGGAAGCCAGCAACCCCAAATATACTGAAATGAAGCATAGAATGGATGAATCATAGAACACATGGATCTTATTCTAAGAGATTTCTTATCTGTCCAAAATGACTGGTACAGCTTTCTCAGTTGGAATTTTGCCTATATAGCTCCCATCTAAACCAATCCTTTGCACACAAACACCTTTTTGTCCTGAATCAAGAAGAGCAGGCGTATCCTAGCTTTGCCTCTTGGTTCTACTCCCTTGGAAAGTTTCTGCCTTACTGGTCCCTCCCACCAGAATCTGCCTTCTAAGTACCATGAGTCTGACACATTTTTTGAGGTTTTCTTTGTTTCTGAGAAACAATCCTCACATTTCTTCCTTAAAAGAACTATGCACTATGGCCCTCACAAATTTACAATTGCCTATGTACATGCCCACTCTCTTATTCAGTCGGACCTAACTACAATTCTTATAACACTTAGGAAAGCACCATCTCTTCAAGTTGACACCAGGAAATCCATTCCTCTCTGAGTCTCATTTTCTTCTAAACAATTATCTCTGTCCTGTTCATATCTCAAAGGGGTTTGGATGATGTATGATATAATGGATGGAGTAGGGTGCTACAAACTGTGAAATGCTGGTACTATCTTTTTCTTTCTTGTAGGGTGACTCTGGGGGTCCTCTTGTCTGTCAACTTAGAGACAGAAGTTGGATCCAGGTGGGTGTGGTGAGCTTCATCAGAAGCTGTGCTGAGCCCCTGCTTCCAGGTGTATACTCCAGGGTTTCTTCCTATGTGCCCTGGATCCGTCAGTCTGTACCTCTGCCCTGAGATTCAGTGTGACATCCCCCTGAGATCTGGTGACTCAGAATCAAGCCACGGTTACCCGAGTCCTACAGTGTTTCTATTGATTCAAAGTTTTCCTTCACCCCATCCTACTCTCTGCCTTGTCCCCTCCTGCTTTCCTCAATTCTCCTGTTTTTTCTCATATGTCCCCAGTTCCATGTACTTGGCTCCATTATAGCCCTATTCATGCCCTGGCTCCAGACTTCATGAAGGGAAAAAAAACATGGGGTGGAAGGGTTCTCAGGAGAAGAAGAAAAATCTGGCATACCAACATGTCACTGCTGGTGGGGAAAAGAATGGAGAATGGATGGGATCATCCTTAGGTTCCCATCCTGGGAACAGGATGAACCAGGAAGAGGGGAAAGGGTAAGGACAAATGGACTATTGATGGAGCCAGTAAAAATATTGCGATCCCATTGTCTTCTATAAAGTGATTAAACTGTCTGCAAAGAAACTTCCTTCTGGGTCAGCTCAATTAGTCATCTCATAGCCAGCTCTTTCCTTAACACTCCCAACAGTGATCCAAATGGGAATTCTGGAACTGCTCACCCTTGGGCTCCCTGTTCAACCCCAGGGTCCCCAGGCTGGAGGGTTGGAGCATCAAGATGAACATATTCTTTCACCACACCTTTCCCCAATTCTTCCTGTGTGTCTAGCCCTGCGTTTTGCTGCTGAGAGAGAACTAACTTCTTCCTTGACATAGGAGGACCCTCAGAATCACGTTGTCAGACAGACAGCATAGTAGACAGAACACAATTTGTGGAATTGGGAGGATCCGCACTCAAATCTTGCCTCAGACAATTAGGAACTGTGGGACCCCGGGCCCAGAGCCTGGAGTGCTGGGCCTGGAGTCAGGAAGATTCATCTCCCCTGAGTTTTCAAATAGGACCTCACACATTACTAATTCTCATCTGCCCCCACTGATTCCTGCCCTCTGAGAAACATCAGGACCCAACACATCTTCTCTGTGCCAGTGCCAAGGGCTCTGATCCAATGGCAATTGCACAAGCTCACACAAAAGGTCAGTCCAGGAAGGCATCCCGGATGCTCAAGTGGTGATGCAGCTTCTGGAGGTGTCCCAGAGCGTGAATCCCATCGAGCCTTCCCTTGGAACATACGCTTTCTGGCATGCTAGGAAACAACTACTGGTCAGATTCCCAGAATGTCAGTCCCTTCTCTGTTGCTGGGGGTTGACAGTTTAATCCCACACAGGGCTGGGACTTTACTTGGTCTCCAAAAAATGGAGGCTTGGGAACTATGATATGGATATTCTGCTTGGGGAAATAACTTGGTGAGTACAAGGGATCGTCGGGAGATTAGTCAGTCTGAAGGAGAGAAGGTTAGGTGCAGAAAAGAAAGGGGAGGTTAGGACACAGTCAATTTGGAAATCCAGTTAACCTGGGGGAGGAGGGACGGATTTGGGATCAAAGGTTATTAAATTCACTAATTTATTCACAAGTATTAAGAATTGGCTCTGTGCAAGAGATATACAGACAAACATGAAAAAGGTGCTGCCCTCAAGGAGCTTACATTCTATTAAATAACAAACTGAATTAATTACCTGGCTCCCAACTGCAAGCCCAAGAGGAGAAGGATTGAGATTTTGAGTCTATAAATCAATTAAATAGGACCATGGCTAGGAAAAGCTCATGGAGACAAATGCCAGATCACTGAGTCACATCTGTGACTCACAAAAACAAAAAACAAAAAACAAACAAAAAAAAATACCCAGAGGGAGGGATGCAGTAATTAGTGTAAGACTGCAGATTTCCCAGACTATGGGTCTCCCCCGTAATGCTTTAGGGGATGTCATTCCTAGAATAAAGGCTCTGGGTACTTTATCCAGGGAGGTGTTCCTGGATACATGCTTCCATACAGAATGCTGTGAAAACCTCTCTCGGAAAGGAAGACTCATTAAATTGCTACCAATCCCTGCATTAGCAGACTCTCTAGCTCCAATATATCAGAAGCAAGTTCAATTCAATTCAACAAACACTAATTAAATCTTCCCTGTGTACAAGGCCCTTTTTTAGGTACTAAGAGATACAAAGATAAATAGGACAAAGATCTTACTCTAATGAAGTTTACAATCTAGAAAGGAGAAAAAGATATTTCCATATATAGTTATAATATAAGGTCAGACTTTATATCAGGAATGCATAAACATAATAGTAAGTCATGAAGTGTCATTTCCCCTGGTAGCAATCAGAAAGGCTTCCTGGAGGAGGTATTATTTGAAGTTTTACTAGAAGGAAAAGATAAAAATAGTTTGTCTTCCAAATTTCCATAACCTCTCAGGGACCTCTGGCAAAAGATTTTAGCATTTTTTTGGTATTATTTATTATTTTTACTACTACTTATAATCATAGAATCTTAGAATTTCAGAACTAGAAGAGAAGTCATCTAATATCTGATAATTGATCAGTTACTTCCCCTATGTCACTAATAAATGGTCATCCAATCTTGAACATATGCTGAAGAATTCCTGTGCTGGAGAACTCAGTGTCCTAGATTTATGAGGCTAATTTCAGAGATTAAAGAGGTGTCTCCCTACCCATTTCTTCCATAATTGACATTAAATGACTCTAATGAATAGTTATATGATAAACTCTTTCTACCACACTGAAAGATAAAAGCAAAGGTCAGTCTACAACCCACATCTATTCCAATGTGTTTTATTAAAGTGTATATTTCAGCTAGTGGGATTAAAGATGCACAGCAAATGCAGGAAGCATGAAAGCTGCCAGAATTTCCTCATGAGCTTGCTTCCAGGTGAGGGATACAATACTCTGAACCTGTTGAGTCGTCTACCAGACATCGAACTATATAAGCATCATCAGCCATACAACTGTCACAGGATGAATTTTTGGTAGTGATCCTCTTGCTTACAGAGAAAAGGCTACACTTGTCCACAATTTATCAGGAAAAGATTATCTTCATGATTGGCCTTGAATATCTGGGAGCATTAATTGGCCAGGGTATGTGTGGCTGAACTTATGAGAGTCTGTTATGAATTCATGGATTATCTTTAAGACAACTCAGCTTTGGCATAAATTCAATAACTTCATTAACCTCAAGAACAGGTAGCTCTTATCTTAGATGGAGGCTTAAGATAAGTTTAGGCACTTTCTCAAAATTAGCCTAAGGATGACATACATTTAGCAATCTTAGAAGGCATCTGCTATTTTAAGAAAGCAGGCTGCTCAGTTTAGGAATTAATAATTATTCTGATAATGGCCTTGGAAGAAGCAATTATTATCCTAGAGTTGGGGGAGAGAAGGAGCAGAACCTTCTCGAAAGAGTTACAAAAGGAACAAAAAAGGAACGTTGACCACTTAGTATGCAAGGTATGAGGTTATTAAGTGGTTATACCTCAAAAGAAATAACATGCAAGGAAAAAGACAAAAAAAAATACTTGTTATACATGTTTCTTCTATTTAAGAAAGTTGTTTTCCAAAATGGGGGGGGGGTACTTCTCCCATTATTAAATGGCTCTTCTTGTTTAGGAACGGCTTTCTTTTGTTGACCAAAAATCTGCCTCCTTGTAATTTTCCATGTTCTTGCCTCATGCCATATTTGCCCCAGTTTTTCCTTCTAATACCACGTAGAACAAGCTTAATCACTTTTGACCCTTACAATCCTTGAAGGCTGGTCTATGGTCCTAATAGCTCTGTTAGGTTCCAGGCTAAACATACTCAGTTATCAGATGTCAAGCCCACTCACCTTCCTTGTTCCTTCTTTAGGAATGTTCTTTCTTGCCAATGTTCAGTGTGGCAGCCAGAATATCATACAATACTCTAGATATGGTCTTCACTGTGGGATTATCACCTCCCTTATGCTAGGTAGCTACAGTTTTGTGAGGAATCCAGCTCCAGGCCTGCGGGTTTCCTGGGAATTCCAACTCTATCTAAAGTCAAAATATCTTGGCTCCAATGCTTTCTCTTTTAATAAATTTGTAAACAAGCAAGAATTCAGGAAAGGAAGTAGAAAGATAGCCAGGGAGCCAGACTTATGGGGCAAACATGTGGGTAACATGCCAGCCAGATGGCACCTGGCTATATAGACAAGTGGGCATACTGGCAGGCCGAGGGACAAGCAGATAGACTGATAGACAGACACATGAGCTGCAGGCAGCCACAGTGACAGGCATTCTCAGTTAATCAAACAGGCATACATTTATTTGGAAGGACAATATGATGGGCAGACAACTAACATTTATTAAGTACCTACTATATGCCAATCACTGTGCTAAGCATTGGAGAAACAAAGAAAAGGGGGAAAAAACACAGTCTGTGCTCTCAAAAAAACTCAGACATACCAAACAGGAAGAGAATACAGATCAATGGGCAAACAGACCCAGAGATAGGGAGGCAGCCAGAGAGACTGTCAAGATGGTAAGCAGGAAGCAGTTTTGTTCGTGACTCCTCCACGTGCAGCTTTCCAGAAGCTTGGGTTTGCCGACCTTGACTTAGCAATCTCAAGGACAGTAAAAAATCCAGCTGTCTCCAGCATCATTTTCTGCATGTTGAGACTGAATGTATGCTGAATCCTGGGGTCTCACCCACAGAGATATTCCAGTTCTTAGAACACTGATGAGACAGTTCTGTCAGCTGCCTTTCAGCAGGTAAAGAATACCTTGAAGGGAGCAAACTCAACAGGAGCAGCTCTGTGAAAATCCATGGCCCTCTGATTTCTGAAGCATGCCCATGTGTGCAGGTACCTCACGTGAGTGCCTTTCTACATGCATGCACTGGCCAAATGTGTTTGCTGCATATAGGCCTTTTCCCACTCGTGATGGATGCTTTTGTGGGACAGCATGTACCCAGTTAGTGGTTCCATTTTTCCATTGCCATTTTTCTTACTATACCATTGCATTAAAAGTCTTTACTTTGAACTGATTATTTTTCCTGGCCAACTAATGAAGATGAATATATCAGTGGAGGCTCATGAGCTGTGATTTTTTCAGTAAAATGAAAGAGTGAGGCAGAGAAAAGGCTCCCAGAGAAAGGACCTTGTGTCCTGTTCTGTTCATCCTCAGGCTGAGCTACAGGGTCTCATCCCTCTTAGCTAGACCAAGGTAGTATGCCTCTCACTGGGACTAAGGGCTCAGAGGGTACAAGAAGTAATCATCTGGGAAGCAAAAAGCTTAGGTTTGGTAATGGACGTGGCCTAGAGCCTGGGGGCAGGGTATCTGGGCCCCGAGAAAGCTTCATAGGGGTGGCTGTATTCTCTGCTGAGATCTTACAATACGGCATTTGATTGTTCCAAGAATCCTATAAGACAGGGCTTATTTTCCCCTATTTTACAGCTGAAGAAAATGGAGGCTTGGAAAGGTTAAAAGAATTCACACGCTAGTGTCAAATGATAAAACCTGGCCCAGTCATCTCACTTCACTAATCTGACTCAGTCCTGCCCTTCTTCCCCTCACCTACAACAATTAGACTATAAGCTTTTTGAGTCCAAGGTCTTTGTTGCTTATTTTAGTTGCACCAGACTTAGTGACCTCATCTGTACAAGTGAAGGGGTTAAGCCAGGTGATCTCTCAGGTCCTTCCAGCCCTAACAATTCCGTGCCTGATTATGCACTTCATCCCCAGTACCCACACTAGACTGTGAGCTCCCTGGGAGTAGGAAAAGCATTCCATTCATAGGTCATAGGATTAGAGATTTAGAACTAGAGGGGACCTTGGAGGTTATGTGCATAAACTCCTCAATTTTACAGATGGGGAATTAAGGCAAGAGAGAATAAATGAATTGTTGCTCAGGGTCACAAAGCTAGAAAATATCAAAAGCAGGATTTGAATTCAGGTCTTCAGTGTTCTATCCACTATGCATTCTCCCACTACCACCATCAAAAGAAAGGAAGGGAATGAGCATTTTTGTAAAGTCTATCATACACCAAGCACTATGTTAAGTGCTTTTGATAAATATTGTCTCACAATTCTGCAAAATAGATGCTATTTTCATATTTATTTTACAGTTAAAGATACTATGGCAGACAGAATTAAAGTGACTTGCCCAGAGTCACGAAGTTAATTAAGAGTTTGAGACTGGATTTGAACTCAGCATTTTATTCATTGTGTCACCTAGCTGCCTTAAAAGAAAAGATACAAAATATTAACCAAAAAAAAATTAAAAAAAAAAAAGTTCTAAGAAATGGGGAACAGAGGCAGAGCATAGGGCACAATGGTGGAATTATGTAAATTGGACTTTTAGCTCTCCAGGCTTCATTGCCCACAAAACCCTGAACTCTTATGGAAAAATCTCTCAGCATTTTTTAAATGAGACTGGTAAGAAGGTTGTTGTGGCTGCAGCACATTAGGACAATCGAGAGAAACCATTGCAAACCAGCTGGGAGGGAAAATGATTCAGTTCAA
Organism: Myrmecobius fasciatus; assembly: GCA_023553655.1. NCBI lineage: Eukaryota > Metazoa > Chordata > Mammalia > Dasyuromorphia > Myrmecobiidae > Myrmecobius > Myrmecobius fasciatus. The sequence goes on from JAJPUD010004033.1 coordinate 15,733, forward strand.
TAACCATTTACTAAGTATTTTATGCAAAATTAGATACTGGAGCTATATATAAGACAGAAAGATACAATCTCTTTAAGATCTTACCTAGTTGAGGGCAGTTAGGTGGCTCTATGGGTATAGCACAATCCTGAAGTCAGGAAGACCTGAGTTCAAATCTGACCTCAGACACTTAACATTCCCTAGCTGTGTGACCCTGGGCAAGTCACTTAATCCCAATTGCCTCAGGGGGGGAAAAAATCTTACCTAGTTGGTTCAGGAAATTGGAGGGTTTATTTATTTATTTATTTACTATTTTACTTTTACCCAGTTACATGTAAAAACAATTTTTAACATTTGTTTTTAAAATTTTTGAGTTCCACCAAAAAGAACATTGTACACAGTAGCAAGAAGATTATGTGATGATCAACTGTGATGGATTTGGCTCTTTTCAACAAAGGAGTGATTCATGACAATTCCAATAGACTTGTGATGGGAAATGCCTTGCATATCCAGAGAGAGAACTATGGAGACTGAATGTTGATTGAAGCATAATGTTTTCACCTTGTTGGTGTTATTATTTGCTTGCTTGCTTTTTTTTTTCTTTCTTTCCCTTTTGATCTGATTTTTCTTGTACAACACCACAAATATAAAAATATGTTTTTATTTAAATTATATCATATGTATATTTGCTGTCCTGGGGAGGGGAATGGCAAAGGAGGGGGGGAAATTTGGAACACAAAGTTTTACAAAAATGAATGTTGAAAACTGTCTTTCATGTATTTAGAAAAAAAAAAAAAAACTTTGAGTTTCAAATTCTCTCTCCATAAGAAAAAATCTCCAGGGCCAGATGGATTTACATGTGAATTCTACCAAACATTCAAAGAACAATTAATTCCAATACTACACAAACTATTTGAGAAAATAGGGACTGAAGGTATACTGCCAAAATCCTTCTATGAGACCGATATGGTGCTGATAGCTAAACCAGGTAGGGTGAAAACAGAGAAAGAAAACTTTAGACCAATTTCCCTAATGAATATTGATGCAAAAATTTTAAATAAGATATTAGCAATGAGATTACAGAAAGTCATCCCCAGGATAGTACACTATGACCAAGTAGGATTTATACCAGGGATGCAGGGCTGGTTCAATATCAGGAAAACTATCAGCATAATTAATTATATTAATAACCAAACTAACAAAAACCATATGATTATCTCCATAGATGCAGAAAAAGCCTTTGATAAAATCCAACACCCTTTCCTATTAAAAACACTAGAGAGTATAGAAATAAATGGGCTTTTCCTTAAAATGATCAGTAGCATCTATTTAAAACCATCAGCAAGCATCATATGTAATGGAGACAAACTAAAACCATTCCCAATAAGATCAGGAGTGAAACAAGCCTGCCCATTGTCACCGTTACTATTTAATATTGTATTAGGATTGTTAGCTTTAGCAATAAGAGAAGAAAAAGAGATAAAAGGAATCAGAGTAGGTAATGAAGAAACCAAGTTATCACTCTTTGCAGATGACATGATGGTATACTTAGAGAACCCTAGAGACTCAACTAAAAAACTACTAGAAACAATTCACAACTTTAGCAAAGTGGCAGGATTCAAAATTAATCCACATAGATCATCAGCATTTTTATATATTACCAACAAAGTTCAGCAGCAAGAGATACAAAAAGAAATTCCATTCCAAATAGCAGATGATAGGATAAAATATTTGGGAATCTATCTGCCAAGGAAAAGTCAGAAACTATATGAACTAAACTACAAAACACTTTCCACACAAATAAAATCAGACCTAATCAACTGGGAAAATATTAAGTGCTCATGGGTAGGCAGAGCGAACATAATAAAAATGACAATACTACCCAAACTAATCTACTTATTTAGTGCCATACCAATCAAACTCCCAAGAAATTATTTGACAGATCTAGAAAAAATAGTAGCAAAGTTCATTTGGAAGAACAAAAGGTCAAGGATTTCAAGGGGATTAATGAAAAAAAAGGCAGATGAAGGTGGCCTTGCTGTACCAGATCTAAAACTATATTATAAAGCAGCGGTCATCAAAACCGTTTGGTACTGGCTAAGAAATAGAGCAGTCAATCAGTGGCACAGGATAGGTTATCAGAACAATCTAGGCAATAACCTTAACAATCTAGTGTTTGATAAACCCAAAGACCCCAACTTTTGGGATAAATACTCACTATTCGGCAAAAACTGCTGGGAAAATTGGAAACTAGTGTGGAAGAAATTAGGGCTTGACCCATACCTAACACCACATACCAAGATAAGATCTAAATGGGTTCTCGATCTAGATATAAAGAGGGACTTTGTAAGCAAGTTAGAGGAACGTAATATAGTTTATCTCTCAGACCTGAGGAGATGGAATAAATTTATGTCCAAAGAAGATCTGGAACTCCTAATTGAACACCAGATGGATAATTTAGATTATATTAAGTTAAAAAGTTTCTGTACAAATAAAACAAATGCAGACAAGATTAGGAGGGAAGCATGAAATTGGGAAATCATCTTTACATTTAATGATTCTGATAAAGGCCTCATTTCTAAAATATATAGAGAATGGTCTCATATATATAAGAATTCAAGCCACTCTTCAATAGATAAGTGGTCAAGGGATATGAACAGACAATTTTCAGATGATGAAATTAAAACCATCTCTAGTCATATGAAAAGTTGCTCCAAATCACTACTGATCAGAGAAATGCAAATTAAGAGAACTCTGACGTACCACTACATACCTGTCAGATTGGCTAAAATGACAGGAAAAGATAACGATGAATGTTGGAGGGGATGTGGGAAAACTGGGACACTAATACATTGTCGGTGGAACTGTGAACGGATCCAGCCATTCTGGAGAGCAATTTGGAGCTATGCTCAAAAAGTTGTCAAACTGTGCATACCCTTTGACCCAGCAGTGTTTCTATTGGGCTTATATCCCAAAGAGATCTTAGAGGAGCGAAAGAGACCCACATGTGCAAGAATGTTTGTGGCAGCCCTTTTTGTAGTGGCTAGAAACTGGAAACTGAATGGATGCCCAACAATTGGAGAGTGGCTGAATAAATTATGGTATATGAATGTTATGGAATATTATTGTTCTGTAAGAAACTACCAGCAGGACGATTTCAGAGAGGCCTGGAGGGACTTGCATGAACTGATGCTGACCAAAGTGAGCAGAATCAGGAGATCATTATACACGGCAACAACAATATTACATGATGATCAATTCTGATGGACATGGTTCTCTTCAACAAAGAATTGTCTCAAACCAGTTCCAATTGTTCAGTGAAGAAAGCCATATACACCCAGAGAGAGGGATATGAAATATGGACCACAACATAACATTTTCATGCTCTCTATTGACATTTGCTTGCATTGTGTTGCCTTTCTCTGATTTTCTTTTTTTTCTTGTAGATAGGATTTTTCTTGCTTAACTTGTCAAGTATTTCAACATTATTAACATGTAGTGGACTTCCTGCCATCTAGGGGAGGGGAGGGGACTGGGGGTAAAATTTGTAATGGAAAGCTTTGTAAAGATCAATGCTGAGGAACTATGCATACATATGTTATACAAATAAAAAGCTTTAATTTAAAAAAATTCTCTCTCTTCCTTTCTCTCATTCTTCCCCCATTGAGAATACAATCTATTCAATATAGGTTATACATGTGTAGTCATGTAAAACATTTCTATAATAGACATGTTGTGATGGAAAAAGTTGGGGGAGTGAATTCTCAAGAAAAACAAAATTAAAAAAAAAAGAATGCTTCAATCCACATTCAGACTTGGTACAAGGGGAAGGAGATAATTTCATAAAACTCTTATTTGACCTTATAACTCAGAAGTTGCTCAGGTGGTACAATGGATAAAGTACATTGAGTCAGGAAGACCCAAGTTTAAATCCTTCATAAGACACTTATAGCTAAGTGGCCCAGGGTAAAATTCTTCCAGTCTCAGTTTACTCATTTGAAAAATAGGGAGAATAGAATCCTCTCTGATGTTCTGCTAAGCACATAAAGCATTTGCTTTGATTTTTTCCTTTTTTAAAAATTTTCTATCCTACTTTTTTCTTATTTTGTATTTTGTTCAAAAGAATTACAATTTTTTTAAAAGAAATAAAAATGGGATAATAATAGCATCTACCTCACAATCGTGAGGATCAAATGAGACGAGATACATAAAGCACTTAAAACTTTCAAGATAATATCAATGCTAGCTGTATTATTATAAAACCTATGATCATCAGATCCCAAAGCCAGGCAAAGATCTCACTTCCATATCTGAACTGAGTAAGCATTGAGTCTTATCTCCCTGCTCACTATGAGCTAGCCTGAGGCAAGGAACCAGACATTAGGATTAAGTGACAGGTTAAATCCCAATACAAATCTAAGAGAGGAGAGTCCCAGATTTGATCCATTGGGGGAAGAGAGAGATAGGATATCTAGGTTTAGTGACAACTTTATGTGACAGGTGAGAAAGCAGGATGCTTGGACTCTCTGATAACTTACATGATGCTTATAATAACCCTATAACAAAGCTAAAGAAACTGAAACTAATAAATATTAAAAGTTTTTTTTTTCAAGCTCAAGCAGTTAGTGTCAGAATTGAGATTTAAAACCAATTCTTCTCACTTCACTACCTGGCTCAGCCTCCATACCCAGTTAGAATGCTATGTATCTTTGTTGCTCCAGACTCAAAGTCTTCATATATAAAAAACACAAGAGTTAGGCTGGGTGATCTATCAAGGTCCCTTCCATCTCTAACAATCTGATTCTAAGACTGTGCTCTTTATTATTTGCTTGATCCCATACCTTTAGTCGATGTCTCAGTCTACAAGCACCTGACAGACACCTTGTACACAAATACAAGCAAAAAGAAATACCTTTAAAGAACTTGCATTCTAGATGTGATTCAAACCAGTTCCTATTGTTCAGCGATGAAGATAGTCATATACATCCAGAGAGAGGCCTGTGGGAACTGAGTGTGGAGCACAGCACCGCATTTTAAAGCTTTCTGTGAATATTTCCCTGCATTTTGTTTTCCTTCTTAGGTTGTTTTTTTCTTCTTCTCTTTCTAGATCTGATGTTTCTTGTGCAGTAAGATAACTGTATAGATATGTATACATGTATTGTATTTGTCATATAATTTATCCTATTTAGCATGTATTAGATTACCTGTCATCTAGGGGTGGGGGTGGGGGATAGGAGGGGAAAAGCTTGGAAAAAAAGTTTTTGCAAAGGTCAATGTAGAAAAATCACTCATGTTTTGTAAATAAAAAGCTTTATAAAAAAAAGAACTTGCATTCTAGTGGGGGAAAACACATAAAAGGGAACTAAAATGAGGAAGAAGACATAGAAGGAGAGAAAGATGATTGACCTGAGCCTTTCAAAATGGAGGTTCCATGAATTCATCATTGAGAGAAGGGGCTAAAGGGGCATCTTCCAGGATGAAAGGGCAACTGGGACTGGCAAAAGCCAGAGACTCAGAAGCAGAGCAGGGAAAGGAATGCCAATGGCTATCCTCAGTCTTCCAACGAGTACTTATTAATCAACTACAGTGAAGTGTACTAGGTTCCAGAGATATAATGATCGAAACAATCCCTACTCTCAAGGATTTGTTTTCCAACAAACACATACCTAAATCTATACAACTTAAATGTTGAATAAATACACATATATACACACATAGAGAGCACCAAGTAGCCAAAAACAAGGCAGTATGGGGGAAGCTACTCAACACTTGGAATACTCAGAAAAGGCTTACACAGAAAATTGTAAGGAGGGCGTGCTGTCCATGTGTGGGGAACAGCAAGGCAGAGACACAGAATCAGGAAACGGGGTGTCTGGTGTGTGAAGGACAGAGAGATCCCAAAGTGTAGGAAGGGCAGTAGTGTCCAGTGAGTCTGGATATAGAATTTGGAGCCAGGTTGTGTAGACTAGAGCTTTCAAAAAGAAATAGGGGAAATAACATTTTCTCCTAGAAGGAAGAGGAAGCTAGTGGAGTTGATTGAGTAAGGAAATCCCATGATCAAATCTGAGATTAAGGGAAATTATTCTAGCTGCAGTGGGTGGTAAAGTGAAGCTAATTAGGCAGCTATTACAAAATCTAGGTGAGAAGCTCTGAACTAAGGTAGTGACTAGGTGAGAGGGGAGAGATGCTGTAAGGCAGAAATAGTAAGATCGAGGGACTGATTGCATTTGTGGGATGAGAGAGAGGAATCTAGGATGATGCTGAAATTATGAATCTGGGAAAGATGAAGTTTGTAAATGGGGGAGCATTCAGGGGTGGGGGAATGAGTTTAGTTTTGGACATATCAAATTGAAAATGTCTTTGGCACATCCAGTTTGAAATGAGTGATAAGCAATTTGTGACAGAAGACAGAAGCTGAGGGGAGAGAGAGAGAGGGAAGGAGGGAAGAAAGGAAAGAGAGAGGGAGGTTGGGAGGGAGAGGGAGAGAGAGAGAAAGAGATAGAGAAAGAAAGACAGAGACAGAGAGACAGATACAGAGACAGATAGATACAGAGACAGAGACACACAGAGACAGAGACAGACAGAGAAAGAGAAAGAGATGGAGCCACACACACACACATATATAGGTATATATGTATATTTGTTGAATGTACAAATCATTAGTACAGAGATGATAATTAAACCCAATGCACCTGATGAGTTACAGAGACAAAGAGAAGTAGGAGGAGAAAAGGGTAGGTAAGAGATAATTCTTAAGGCCCTCAACCATTATCTAATCCTTTCAATTCCCTTAATTTTCCTCCCTTAGGCAGCCCACTTCCACCATAGATCACTTATCTATATGCCAGATCTATAAGATTTTATACACCAACATGAAGAACTCCTACTCCACAATATATTCACAATGCAAGCAAACATCAATATAGAGCATGAAAATGTAATGTTGTGGTCCACATTTCATATCCTTCTCTCTGGATGAATATGGCTTTCTTCACTGAACAATTGGAACTGGTTTGAAACATTTCATTGTTGAAGAGAGTGATGTCCATTAGAACTGATCCTCATATAGTATTGTTGTTGCCGTAAATAATGATCTCCTGGTTCTGCTCGTTTCACTCAGCACCAGTTCATGCAAGTCTCTCCAGGCCTCTCTGAAATCGTCCTGCTGGTCGTTTCTTACAGAACAATAATATTCCATAATATTCATATACCATAATTTATTCAGCCATTCTCCAATTGATTGGCATCCATTCAGTTTCCAGTTTCTAGCCACTACAAAAAGGGCTGCCACAAACATTCTTGCACATGTGGGGCCCTTTCCTTCCTTTAAGATCTCTTTGGGATATAAGCCCAATAGAAACACTGCTGGGTCAAAGGGTATGCACAGTTTGATCACTTTTTGAGCATAACTCCAAATTGCTCTCCAGAATGGTTGGATCAGTTCACAGTTCCACCAACAATGTATTAGTGTCCCAGATTTCCCACACCCCCTCCAACATTCGTCATTGTCCTTTCCTGCCATTTTAGCCAATCTGACAGGTGTGTAGTGGTACCTCAGAGTTGTCTTAATTTGCATTTCTCTGATCAATAGTGATTTGGAGCACCTTTTCATATGACTAGAAATAGTTTTAATTTCATCATCTGAAAATTGTCTGTTCATATCCTTTGACCACTTATCAATTGGAGAGTGGCTTGAATTCTTATAAATATGAGACAATTCTCTATATATTTTAGAGATGAGACCTTTATCAGAGCCATTAAATGTCAAGATGATTTCCCAATTTGATGCTTCCCTCCTAATCTTGTCTGCATTAGTTTTGTTTGTTCAGAAACTTTTTAACTTAATATAGTCAAAGTTATCTATCTGGTGTTCAATTAAGAGTTCCAGATCTTCCTTGGACATAAATTTATTCCTTCTCCACAGGTCTGAGAGGTAAACTATCCTATGTTCCTCTAATTTGCTTATAATATCACTCTTTATATCTAGATCATGAACCCATTTAGATCTTATCTTGGTATGCGGTGTTAGGTGTGGGTCAAGCCCTAGTTTCTTCCACACAAGTTTCCAATTTTTGCCAAATAGTGAGTACTTATCCCAAAAGCTGGGGTCTTTGGGTTTATCAAACACTAAATTGCTAAAGTTATTGCCTAATTTCCACAATATATTCAATAAGTGGTTATTCAGATTTTGAGATTTCTATACCATCTCCTGAAGCAACCCATTCTAGTTTGGGGTGATTATTGCTAGAAATTGCTAGAAAATTCTTTCTCACACTAAACTTAAATTGAAATTTGTTGTTGTTGTTAGATCATTTTGGTTATGTAGGATTCTTCATAACCCCATTCATGGCTTTCTTGGCAAAGATACTAGAGTGGTTTGCCATAACTTTCTCCAGGTCATTTTATAGACAAAACTGAGGCAGAGTGACTTGCCCATGGTTACATAGCTAGTAAGTGTCTGAGGCTGAATTTGCCTTCAGGTATAACTGACTCCAGGCTTGGCACTCCAGTCATTGTGCCCAAAACAACAAACAAAAATTTGCTTCATCAATCAACAAGCACTTATTTAGTCCTACCTATGTGCCAAGCTAACACCTACATTAGGTATTAGGTATTAGCTATTCCAACACATATAAAATTCGGGCAAACTCTGCTCCATGAGGAGAAAGAGGTAGGGAAGAACTCTGATAATGCTGGTATATGACCCTTAGGTAGTTATTAGCTTGTCAGTACCCTGGCTCTGATATCTTTGGTTCTATGGTTCCCCAAGTGGCACTTGTGTAATAATACCCTTCCTCAGTTCAAGAGCTAGAGTAGCTGTGGTGCCTTATTACCCAAAATAGTCCATTTAAATTATCAGCCAAAACCTCTACCATCGATAAGATCTAAATGGGTTCATGATCTAGATATAAAGAGTGATATTATAAGCAAATTAGAGGAACATAGTATAGTTTACCTCTCAGACCTGTGGAGATGGAATAAATTTATGTCCAAAGAAGATCTGGAACTCTTAATTGAACACCAGATAGATAACTTTGACTATATTAAGTTAAAAAGTTTCTGTACAAACAAAACTAATGCAGACAAGATTAGGAGGGAAACATCAAATTGGGAAATCATCTTTACATTTAAGGGTTCTGATAAAAGTCTCATCTCTAAGATATATAGAGAATTGTCTCATATTTATAAGAATTCAAGCCACTCTCCAATCGATAAGTGGTCAAAGGATATGAACAGACAATTTTCAGATGAGGAAATTAAAACTATTTCTAGTCATATGAAAAGGTGCTCCAAATCACTATTGATCAGAGAAATGCAAATTAAGACAACTCTGAGGTACCACTACACACCTGTCAGATTGGCTAAAATGACAGGAAAAGATAACGATGAATGTTGGAGGGGATGTGGGAAGACTGGGACACTGATGCATTGTTGGTGGACCTGTGAACGGATCCAGCCATTCTGGAGAGCAATTTGGAGCTATGCTCAAAAAGTTATCAAAACTATGCATACCCTTTGACCCAGCAGTGTTTCTATTGGGCTTATATCCCAAAGAGATCTTAAAGGAAGGAAAGGGCCCCACATGTGCAAAAATGTTTGTGGCAGCTCTTTTTGTAGTGGCTAGAAACTGGAAACTGAATGGATGCCCATCAATTGGAGAGTGGCTGAACAAATTATGGTATATGAATGTTATGGAATATTATTGTTCTGTAAGAAACGACCAGCAGGACGATTTCAGAGAGACCTGGAGAGACTTGCATGAACTGATGCTGAGTGAAATGAGCAGAACCAGGAGATCATTATATATGGCAACAACAATACTATATGAGGATCAGTTCTAATGGACATCACGCTCTTCAACAATGAAATGCTTCAAACCAGTTCCAATTGTTCGGTGAAGAGAGCCATATACACCCAGAGAGAGGGATGTGAAATGTGGACCACAACATAACATTTTCATGTTCTCTATTGAAGTTTTCTTGCATTGTATTTCCTTTATCGGATTATTCTTTCTTGTAGATATGATTTCTCCTGCACAAAAAATGATGCAATAACTATACATATATTCGATTTCTTAAGTATTCTAACATAATTATCATGTAGTGGATATCCTGCCATCTAAGGGAGGGGTGGGGAGTAAGGGGGAAAAATTTGTAGCAGAAAGCTTTGTAAGGGTTAATGTTTAGGAATTGCCCATACATATGTTTTCCAAAAAAAATATTAATAAAAAAATGTTAAAAAAGACAAATCCATTAAACATATGATACTCATGTCTGAGAAAAGGAAGAAGAAAGCAGCACAGTTACTGAATGGAAGTGAAAATAAAATTCACTCATTGAAAGCTTGTTTCATAAAAGTTTTCTTTTTTTAAAAAAATTCATGATAATTACCCATTACCCATACATCACAGAGAAATCACTAAAGTCACTCAGATGTAACACTTATGAGAATTAAGTTTTGAGATCCATACTTGAAACTGATACTTTTGTGGTTTTCATCTTGTTTTCTTCAAAAGAATATTTGGTCTTGAGAGAGTTTACAAATACATATCTATATATCTATATACATATAGATATATAGATATGTATTATTTATATGAAAATGTTCTTTTGTTTAGATAATCTGTTTCATATAACAATTTACAGGTTTTTGAGATCTCTTCCCTTCTTCCTAAGTTCCATATAAGTTACAACTTTCCATTATAATTTTTGTTTTCTAAATTTGGTTTTTTTTCTTTTACAATGTTAAAAAGTTTTTGAAATATTCTAAAACTAAAAGTAGAACAATTTTAATTAATGATATTTCAATAGTAATACATAGGTTGAAATGTTGAAAACAAGCCTGTTTTCCATTTAAAAGGTATTATGATTAAAAAAAAAAAAACCTCAAAAAAAAAAAAACCTCTACCATCACACTCATATTTTTTACCCCTCCTTTCATTGCTCCCAGACCCTTTCATTATTCCCAGATTCTATGCAACTGAGGCAATCCTGTATCACTTCATTTCCACAAAGTTTTTTTGTTTTGTTTTGTTTTGTTTTTCCCATACTTAGTTTTACTGGATGTTATTCTTAGTTGCAAATCCACCTCCTTTGCGCTTTGGAACAGCATGTTCTATTCCCTTCAGTCTTTTAATGTAGAAACTGCTAAATCTTGTATTATCCTGACACTAGCTCCACAGTATTTATTTTTTTTTTCTTTCTGGTTATTTGTAGCATTTTCTCCTTGCCCTAGGAACTTTGAAACTTAACTATAATGTTCCTATAAATTTTCATCATGGGATTTCTTTCAGGTGGTAATAGGTGGATTTTTTTTTCAATTTCTATTTTATCTTCTAGTTCTAAAACTAAAGGGAAATTTTCTTTAATTTCTCTTTCTTTTAGTATAGTGTCTAGACTCTTTTGTTGATTATACCTTTCAGATAGTCTAGCCATTCTTATATTGTTTCTCTGAAAGCTGTTTTCCAGGTTAGTTTTGTTTTTTTAATTAATAGTATTTTATTTTTCCAAATACAAAGTTTTCAACATTCATCTTTACAAAATCTTGTGTTCCAAATTTTCCTCCCTCTCTTCCCCCACCTCCCTTCTCTAGATAGTAAGCAATCCAATATAGATTAACATGTGCAATTCTTCTAAACATGTTTCCATATTTATCATGCTGTGCAAGAAAAATCAGATCAAAAGGGGGAAAAGCAAGAAAAAAAATAAGCAAACAACAATAAAAAAGCAAAAATACTTTGTTTTGATCCACAGTCTCCATAATTCTCTCTTTAGATATGGATGGTACTTTCTATCCCAAGTCTATTGGAATTGCCTTGAATCACTCCATTGTTGAAAAGAGACAAGTCCATCCCAGATGATCATCACATAATCATGTTGTTTCTGCGTACAATGTTTTTTTTGGTTCTGCTTACTTCACTTAGCATCACTTCATATAAGTTTTCTGAAATCAGCCTGTCATAGTTTCTTATATAACATTATTATATTCCATTCCCTTCATATATCATGATTTATTCAGCCACTTCCTAACTGAGAGGCATCCACTCAGTTTCCAGTTCCTTACCACTACAAAAAGGGCTGCCACAAACATTTTTGCACATGTGGAAGGTATATAATAGACACCAGGAATGGTAAATATGAAATAGAGCTGGGAGAGCATATGAAAGAAATTCCTCAGTGTAACTCACAATTAAGGGAGCACCCCATGAAATTGGGGTATGTTCTTAGCTGGCAGGCTAAATCCTGAAAGGGACTAAATGCTCTAAAAAAGGGAGGAGAAGTGGGGTTGGGAAGCATAGTGGAGTTAGGGGGGATACCATGGGGAGGAGTGGGGGTAAGGAGAAAGACTAAGGTACAAGGACCAGGGTAAAGCCATAGAGAGGTAATGTTTGGCAAACCTATTCACCTATTCTCACCTATCTTTGTTTTCAAACAGAATGTCTTACTTCTACATGCTGCCATGGATAAAGCATTGGACTTGAGAGTCAGACTGTCCTGAATTCAAATCTAGATTTAGATACTTATTAGCTGTTCAACTATGGGCAAGTCACTTTTCCTCTCTGTGTTCAGTCTCTTCATCTGTAAAATAAGGATTCTAATAGCACTTACCTCCCAAAGGTTGTGGTAAGAATGAAATTAGATATTTGTAAAATGCCTTACCAATTGCAAAGTCTTATATACTAGCAATAATCATCACATCACCAATATAGGATCCAGAATTCCCCAACCAAGGAAACACCAGGCCTTTTCCCCTACCTTCAAGCAAGGGTCAAGCTAATTGTCCCAAAGAACGAGATAGGTTTCTCATAACTTCACATGTGCTTTCTTAATGGGAGGGGAAGAAGAGGGGAGGAAGAAGGGAGAGAATCTAACACTTAAAGTTTTAAAAGCAATATAAAAATTATTTTAAATGTAACTGAGAACAAATAAAAATAATAAAAAATAGCATTGCAGACAAGGAACTCCATAATGATTATATGAGTGATTTAATAATCATAAGTTACTTATGTAGGACTGTCTGGGAGAAACTGCCAGACAATTTATTAGATCTCAGATCCCTGTAATGCAGTCTGGGGCAGTGGCCAGAATAATCAGTGGATCCCCACAAAGATTCCTCAAAAGTCTCATGGTAATTATAGAACTCAAACAAAAGGAGAAGTTGCTGCAGAGTCATTACATATGTCATTAGGGATTTGTGTTATGCTTAACAAGCAGTTCTAATTTTGATCCTGGGTCCCAGTACCCTTGGATGAGTGCCTAGACACCCAAAGCTATGTGGTAGACACAGTTAAGAGCATGTTCTGGTCACAGTGTCCTTGTTATATCTTGCTATATCTTGTACCTGGTTACTCTATCCTTGTTATGGTTTTCAACTCAACAGGAACCTCACAAGGCCATGAGCTGCTCAGTTTGAATAAGTTCCCAGACACAAAATTATTTTCTAGGCAGTGTCTGAAAAAAGTTTTCACCTTCCCTTAGAATAGCTTTCCCCCAATATTATAACTTTCACTAATTGGGACCCCACAACAATTATCATCATCATCATCACTTATCTCCTAACCCTACCTTGTCACATAGTTTTAAATGCTAATATGGAAGAAATCTGTTTGTTTGAGGATGGGGACAGTGGTGGAATAGAACTTTGGGTAGGGGTGGGGTGGATATTGATTCAGATTGATAGGAGTCTTATAGAGCTCAGAGTTCTAAGCAAGTTGAAGGGCCCAACTGGATGGTAATAATTGGGATATATGAGAATACTATTGCCTGGAAAAAGCAGACAATCCATAGAATGCAAGGAAGCACTCAGGCTGAAGGTCTGAGAATTCCTGAGACAGGAGGATTCAAACAAGGAAGCAGCTTCTGAGTATGCAGTCTGACCTCAAGAGTCCAAATTTCAGAACATGTAGAGTGGAATGGTCACCAGGAGCTCTGAGTGAATAGGCAAAGTGGAAAAGATTTAAGCAGGCAGAGTTTGGTATTTAAAGTTATGGCATCAAGAGTTAGGGATCAAGGTAAGAACCCAAACACGAAAGGCCCAATATTGGTTATCATAGAATGATTGGTTTGGGAAGTTAAAATGTGGACTGTATCCACCCTAGCAAGAAGGTCCAAAGTCCCCAAAAAGTGGTTGCCAAACTTGATACTGGCAAAATGCTGAGGGGATGCCAGTTCAAGCAAGGTCCCTCTGTATTTCCCAGACTAGATTAGATCTTGGATCTTGTGGAGAGAGACTGATCCAAAGACAAAGCTTTAAGTAGAACTTGTTCACCTTGGATAAGTACTATAAATGATTCTCAGGGCAAGTGAAGGTTGGAGCACAATGCTGCTGTGGGGAGCCCACAGTTGTGTGATACAGAGGCTCTGCAGGAAGACCATTTGGGTCTAAACCCTATGAAAAAGCCCCTAGCCTTCTGACACACTTCAAATTCTTTTCAAGTATGAGGCTAAGTGAATATTTGACCACAGTACAGAGGAGTTTGAGGGGAGGACAAACTATTCACAACCTACCAATCAGGGCAGGCATTATTCCCAATAGTCTATTGAGTCTAGGATGTCTTTCCTAGAGGAACAACTTCCCTCATGAATTGTGTTGGGGGTAAAAGAAAAAGAACTGAGTAACTGGTTTCATCCTGCTTTTATTTTTATTATAATTTCCTATACATGGATTTTTGTGTGTGGTATGTGTATAAATTTAAGCAGTTATGTACTTGAGCTGCTATTTTCATTGCATGAAAATGCAATAAAATGTTCCTCATTAAGAGAGAAACATTGAGGAGAGAGACAGAGAAAGAAACAGAATGGCAACAAAGAGAGACAGAAAGAGTGGAGGGAAGAGGGGAGAAGAGTAAAATTCAGGACCTTTGCCTTTAAGGAGGTTCCAGTTCCTCCCCCAAAGCCCCTGGCAGGGAGGGCCAGAAAGGCAGCAGCAAGATCCTAGCCTTATTAGGGATCTGTATAGAATTCAGTTCAGCAAGGCCTTCATCTCTGCACAAAGTTGGAATCCCCTTCCTGCAACACTAGGGAAAATCGAAGAATGGGAAACTGGAACCTTGAGAGAAGGCAGAAGGTTGTTTTGGTTTGTTTTTTGTTTTTTTTTCCCCTAAGGCAGAAACAAAGGAAAAGATGAGGCAGAGTCTAAAATGTGTTGTTTCCTGTGGGGAGAAACCCTTTACAGATTCAGCCCTGTCCCTGTTGTTTCCTTGAAACTTGTGGCTATCGATGCTAAGGTCCCCAAATAAACCTCTGACTTTGAGTCTAGGACTTTAAGCAAGGGTTCATGAGAACCAAATAAATAAATAAATAAATAATCCCAAAATAAAATCAACAGGGGAAGGAGGCATGAAGACTAAGAATTAAAAGATTACTTTTCTGAGAGGAGATTTGGCTGCTCTCCATTTGGAAAGTTTATAAATTCTAAGTCAAACACTGCCTGCATGAACTACATTCCAGGGTACATAAAAGACTTGTGGATGTGATTGCTGGACTGCTATTAGCAATCTTTAAAAAACCATGAGGAAGAGCAGAGGGATCTCAGAATTTAGAAGCAAGCAGGTTTTTAAAGAAGGAAAAAAAGTTGATTCTTCCAACTAGAAACCAGTGTTCATTACAATGTCTGACAAACCTTCTAGAGTAAAAAAATTAAAGCAATATCTTCTAAGTTGTTGGGAAAGGAAATGGGGACATTCAAGAGTCCATTATTGAAAACAAATCACCCTAATATAAAATCATACCACCACCACTACCACCACCTTTTTGGAAAGGGTCAATAAAGGGAGTCTTGTGAACAGTTTACCTAGATTTCAACAAATTATTTGTTAAAGTTTCTCAGAGCTCCCTCTGGTCACTATACAATAGTGTAGACTAGATGACAAAACAATTAGGTAGATTCAGAACTGGTTAAACAATAAGATGCAAAGCCTTATGATTCACAGAGGAAAACAATTATTCAGAGAATACCTACAAATCTTCTGAATCAGAGAGGGAGAGTCTCTGTATAATTATTCTTGCTTAGAAGGTTGCTAGGGTTAATATTAGGCAGAGCACATAGAACACACTCTTGAGACTCTCACTGGCCAGTCCCCCTGTTAGATACATGAAAACTTCAGAAGACTGAGGAGATGGTCTTTTACCTGACCAACAAGAGACACACAAAAATTTGTTTTCTTTTGATTAGTAGGAGACAAACATGATCAGAGCTGTACCTAAAAATGATGAAAGGTAAGGGAAGCCATTCAGGTTACTATAATCCTTTTTGTTTCACACCTCTATCAGAGAGAGAGAAAGAGAGAGAAAGTGTTTATGTGTGTAAATTCTGCACAAGCAAGATTAATAAAATTGAAAAAAAAATCTTTGTAATGAATTTCTCCAGTAAGAATATGTAAGATTCACAAGCAACCAACAGAAATATGTAAGATCAAAAGTTATTCCTCAATATATCAATCAGTGGTTTTCAAAGTGTAGTCCAGACAATTTTGGGGTTCCTAACATTCTTTCAGAGGGCCCATGAAGTCAAAACTATTTTCATAATAATGCTGAAATATTTAACTTCCTCATATAGTAAATATCAATACAAAAAATTCCATTTCTTTGGAAGCTCTCAATTTTGATGTGTAAAGGGGTCAAAGATCAAAAAGTTTGAGAATTACTGAAAAGTGGACCGAGTTATTCTCAGAAATATAGTAAACTATGAACTAAATAGAATAATTCTCCAAATCACTAAAATATGCAAATCAAAATGACTCTGAGGTTTCACATCACACACAGCAAGGAAAATAACAAAAAGATGGGAACAATCCATGTTGGAGCAGTTTTGGATAGATAGGCACACTAATGCACCTTTGATGGAGCTGTGAATTAGTACAACCATTCTGGAAAAGCAATTTAAAATTATGAAATTAAAGTAGCTAAACTTCCCATACCCTTTAACTTTGAAATTTCACTGTTCGTATATAACACACACACCCTCACCCAATGAGTTATTAGGCAAAAGAAGGAATCCATATACACAAAAATATTTATAGCAGCCATCTTTCATGCCTGGAATGTTATTGTTCCTCATCTACACCTTTTGGTTTCCTTAGATACCTTCTTCAAGTCCCGATTAAAATCCCACTTTCTAAAAGAATCCTTTCCCAACCTTCCTTAATGCTAGTAACTTCCCTGAACTAATTATGCCCAATTTATCCTGTATCTCTCTTTTTTTGCCCATAAAATTTTGCATGTTGTTTCCCCCATTAGATTGTGAGGATCCTTGAGAACAAGGACTTTGCACAGTGTCTGGGACATAGCAGACTCTTAATAGATATCTAGTGACAGTTGAACAACTGCCAAAGAACTGAAAACAATACATGTCCATCTATTAAGGAACAGCTAAACAAAATGTGGTACTGGAATGTTATGGAAAAGTGCAATGCTGTAAAAAAATAATTATAATACAAAGAAACAACTGGGAAATTTTTCATAAGGATAATGTTTATTTTGATGTCCCCTCCCAAAGTAATCTCCCCACACTTTGAGACAATTATAGATCATACATATCTGTTAAACCCAAGACAGAATTTACATTGTTATCAATTAATCATTCATAACTGTAAAGGGTTTTTTAGGATTTACCTGTTGAAGTTTTGTTTCTGGGTTGGTGTGCATATCAAAATCCATAAAGGTGGCATTCTCCAGCAGAAATTCTTATAACAGCTGTGGGGCTTCAAATGTCCATTTTTAGAGAAAAATATTAAATAGGATATGAAATTTAGCAGAATACAGTAAGTCTTGGAATGAAAATTTCCCTTAATTTTTTTAAATGTCATATTGAAACTGTCATTTCTCATCTTAGATAAAAAACTGTGCAATTCAAACTGGTGTTTCTTGAAGGTGAGTTTTTTCTACTTATTTGATTGTAAAGTCATGTTATTCCTGTAGTTCTATAATTCACAATAGGTCTATGTAAGTTTTGTCTGGAATTTGTTCTTGTTAGTATCCTGTGGATTCTGGTGAAATGCAGTCTATTCCACATCCAAAAATTCTGAGAAATTTTCATACCTATTTTTTTCATATTTTTTAGAGACTATAACTGAATGACCAGCAGATTCTAAGGCCCCACTCTCCCATGCATATCATTGTTACACATTGCTGGGTAAAGTTAAACCTTAACTGCACACACTTCTAGTTAGAACCAGCTACAGAACTCTCCCACAAACTTGCTGATACAACACAGCTAGAATTCCACCTTCCTCATCCTAAGTGGCCTTCTTGGTTAATTTTTAGAAACCCTACTTTAGGTGCTGGTCCATGTTTCCTGACCCTAACACCTCACCAGCAATGTGACAACTGCCAAAGCCAAGTACTTGTCTGGAAACTCCATATAAACCTAGGGTCCTAAAAGTTCCATGCATCTGAAGCATGGCCCAAATCTGCTTGTCTGGGCTACCACCCAATATGGCTCAAGATGAAGGTGAGGGAGCCAGCCAGCCCTAGTCTTGACTGAAGGCTATCTACTTCTTCTCTGCTGAACTTTGCTGTATCATAAATCACTTTGAGGGATCCTTTTTTAATCCACTTGCCACAGCTCCACCCTAAATTTCCATGACAAAGATTTTTGAATTAAGCTCCATCCTTCTCCAGTTCTGCACCTATTTGTAAAGTTGTAAATGAATGTCATAAGACAAGAGCAAATGCTCCTGATTTTCAAAAAAAAAGAGATGAGACTAAAGTCTGCAAAAACAGGACAAACAGCTTGAATTTTTTCCTAACACTATTCTAAGACACTATCACAAACACTGATAGAGAGTACTAAAAGGCAGCATAGCTTTACCAAGAATAAATAAGGGAATTTTGCCAGCCTAATCTCACTACTTTTACTGAAGGTAATTAGACTGGCAGATCAGGAAAATTATGTAGATGCAATTTATTAAAATTGCTAAATTTGAACAAAGCATTTAGCAAAGGTTCTCACATTATCTTTCAGAACAAGACAGAGAGATATGGACTATGTAATAGTATGGTTACTGAACAGACCCAAAAAAGTCACCAATGGAGGATCAATATGGCAAAGGTGGCAAAGAAGGCATGTTAGGCAAATTTGTAGGTGGCAAAAAGTTCAGAAAAATATTTAACCTGTGTTGGGTGACAAACTTAGTTTACAAAAAGACCTTTGACAAAATAACATAATGGCCCAAATCAAATAAGATGAAACTTCATACGGGTCAGAGTAAAGCTCTACAACTTTGTTCAAAACCAACAATTTCTCAAGGACAGGACAGGGAAGCATCAGTTCACATATACAAAAATCGGAGGTTCCAGTGGACCACAAGTTCAGTGAGTCAGCACAGTAACAGTAGTCAAAAAAGCCAATGCTATACTAAGCTTCACTAACAGGATCAGTGCCCATCAATAGAATAAAGGTTCTACTGCCCTCTAACTGGACTGTATCTAGAGCATTATGTTCAATTCTAGGTACCAGCATAGTTTCATCAAAGATCAAGAATGTAGTCACTCTACTGAACCAAGTAGCCACAGCAGGTTTTGAGGATACAGACAAAAAGTGGCCTGTCCAGAGCAGGGCATCCAAGACAGAAAACTGAAAAAGACAGATACTCAGGAGGATCTGTTGTAATACAAGATAATTGTCTTCAAGTATCTAAAGTCCATGATCGGCTTAGTCTCTGGGGCAGAACCAAAAAGAAGAGGCAAGATCTGCAGGCAAATTTACATTTTATGTCAGTCAAGACTTAGGGAAGTATAAAAGTAAAAGAGGTTACCTCAAAGATAATGAATGGGTTTTCTCTCACTGGAGGTCCTCTATTGTAGTAAGGATTCTCAATCAAGTATGGATGGGACTAATTTCTGAGGTGCCAAACTTTTAGGTTCATTGACTCTATGATTTCTCTAAGATTTATGGATTTCTTTTAGCTCTTACTCTTTTCTTCACAGAAAATCACATGCCTTGGGAGAAAGCCTAGTTGACCCAGTACCTAAAAGATGCTTCATAACTCTTTACACCCAAGAACTAGATTAATGGAGCTAAATATAGGAAAGCCTATCCACCAATGCTAACCCCTAAACCTCAGTTTTCACAGTAGACTCCAATTGCCACTAACTCCTCCCCAGCAAAAACACCATGGTGGTTCCTAATTTCATAGCAACTCAGGATTTGGCCATAACCCCCTCATATTTTTAATTTTTCCTTTGGCCCTTTGCTTGTTATTTTCATGTCTTAGACAGATACTAATGATGTAGACTAAATGTTCTAATAAACATTTCTAAATCCAGAAACTGCTAACCATTCCATCACAGATGTCACTATGATGTACTTCCCTGACAGTAGAGGGATGCTTTCTTTATGTCCACTCCCCTAATTCAAGTCCAGGACTTACCAGTTGCCACTGCAAATGTGAATTCCATTCATCACTGAGCTAGGTAGTATGTCCAAGTTGAGCTCCACTAGGGTGGTTACCAAATCATTCACTTCTCAATTCACAAGGCCATAACCTCCTAACTTTACCAATATGTAGCAAGAAGGATTGAATAATGGCAGGATTATGTCAGGATGACAACTCATGTTTTAAAAAATTAAATCTCAAGGAAAGACCTTCCATTGCAGAAATAAGGATAAGCTTTTATAGTAGGCAGTGGAAAGAAAAAAAATATTGACTGGTCAGCAAAAATACGAGTGTTTACAATACACACATGCATATAGCATACCCACACTCCTTTCCTCGGTAACAACAGCTTTCGGGGCACTGACTTATCAAAGAAGAGGCACAAAATAAAATCCCTTTCCAATACTATGGTTGAAAAAATTGACAGTGGGAAAAGTGAAGACACTCAAGCCAAAAAATGGTACTTCCTGTAGCAGGGAGCTGAACACCATCTTCTCTACCTTCTCAGGGGAGGATCCAGCATTTTTACAGACTAAGTACCCACTCAGGGAAATAAGCCAGTGACTCCTCTTCCGAATTCTGGCCTTCAGCACTGACCTGAAAGAAAACAGAAAATACCTCTCCCTAAAGAAAGTAGTAAGGAAGTAAGTTGTCCCACTAAGCCAGAAAGACAAAAGGATGTGCTCCTCAGGACAAAAGGACTTCAAAACCTGAGTTTAATCAAGTTTTAATATAATTTCTGTCTAAAATAAGGGGTGAGGTGGGGAGGGATCAATAACTGAGATTAGAACTAATTATTAAATTGAACATCCTTTCTACCTGGCCCAAGGTCCAGTCCTCTCTTCTCGAACAAGAGTTAAAAATGTTGTGATTTAAAAACGTTGTGAAACCCTACAGTTGTCCCTCTACAATTCTCTGATCCAATAGCTTTCTGGTTGAACCCTCTTAAAAAGATGCTGTCCTCAATTCATCTCAAAGGACTGACCTTTCTATACTGAATAGCCTGAGGAGGGGGCTCTGGACATCCAAATCTTTCCTAATCCCCTTAAGGACAACTCTCCTTTTCTTGGCATATCAGCTCCACCTGTGAAATAGCAAAAATCATATACCCTGCCCTCCTAGAAGATAACTATTTACAAAAATAACAGTAAATACCTTACATGCCAAATATTAATAGACTATGTGAGTGTGTCTATTTCCTTTCTTTCTGGTACACTAATAGTCCCTCCTCACTGTCAGATCTTGTCAGAGACATGGAGACTATTTGTATTTATTCCGATGGGAAAAAGAATATTGTAATCACTTCTACTTATGTGTAGTTTTGTTCCTCAGAGATAGATGCCACTGGTAGTAGGGAAGGAGGTAGGGGATGATCACACCCAGGGGGAGAGTCACTGAAACTATCCATATCACCCTGATGTCAATAACAAAGGACCACAAATACAGAAATTCCTTGACAGTGGCTAAAGAGGCAAAGCAAATCAGCTGTATCCAATCCACAGTTTCTTGGAGTGACTAAACTCCAGCTCAAGATATTACAATCCCATTTATTTCACATTCCTTGAGTTTCCTAAAAAGTAAAGGGTGGAGGTAAATAATGTTTCCTCCATTCATTACTTAGATTAATCTATTACAAAATAAACCTTATTTCTCATAGGCACATGGCACTCAGGCAAGGACCAAACACAATTTGACAAACATAAGTCCTGCCCTTGAGGAGCTCATAATTAATTTATGAGGTTATGATCCCAGTGTATTTTTCCAAGACTTAACAAAAGTCACAAGTTGTTTGAAGATCTGTCATATTCAGAATATGCACAGGGTCAAAGTTTGGTGTGTACTCTTCGATGTGTCATGAGGCCAGACCAGTGCCTGAAAGGTTTCCCACATTCTTTACATGAATAGGGCTTCTCTCCAGTATGAATTCTCTGATGTTGAGTAAGAGCTGAGCTTTGATTGAAAGCTCTCCCACATTCATTACACTCATAGGGTTTCTCTCCAGTATGAATTCTCTGATGCTGAATAAGGGAAGAGGTTTGATTGAAGGCTTTCCCACATTCTCTACAATGATAGGGTTTATCTCCAGTGTGAATTCTTTGATGCTGAATAAGGTCTGAGCTCCCCCGGAAGGCTTTCCCACATTCACTACATGAATAGGGTTTTTCTCCTGTATGAATTCTTTGATGTTTCCTAAGATCAGAACCACGGCCAAATGCTTTCCCACACTGAGTACATTTGTGAGGTTTAACTCCCATGTGACATTTCTGATGTTTTCGAAGTTCTGAGTTCTGCTTGAAGGTTTTCTCACATTCATTACATTCAAAAGGTTTCTTGACAGTCTGATCTCTTTGATGTACACTAGAAGACGAATTCTGGCTAGAATTTTGGTCATTTGTATTAGATATGTGGGGTTTCTCTCCTCTGTGTTGTATAATCAGATCTGAGCTCAAATGGCAACTACTCAGACTTCCATCGTATTCATCTCCATTCTCTCCTAAGGGAGTTTTTTCAGAAGGAATAGTCACTAACATAATTCCATCCTGGGAAAAGGATTCATCTACTTTCTCCATTTTGTTTCCTTGCTGCTCATCTAAAGTGCTTTCACATTTATATGTTTCTCTAATCGTGGGTCCCTCGGAAATATCCATTGGGAATCTTGCAGTTATCTTCTCCTTCGACTCTACTTCTTCAGAAAGTTCCTGTTTTAGAAATGACCACTTGGTACTAGTCTCAAAATCTGAAATGATCAAGAAAAAACATAAATGTCACATGTGTTGGGAAATAAATTTCTCCTTAAAGAAATACTGATTAGAGCCTGCATTTTTTCCCAGTTCTTTATGTACATTAACTGTTGTATTTATTACAGTTAATTTGAATAAGAAGTATGATTACCTTTATTTTTACATATTAGGAAATAAAGAATAAAAGGGATGACAAAATCATGAATTTAGAATAGGATGGATCCTCAGAGGCCTCCTCTTTTACAGATTGGGGGAGCAGTGCTGATAGAAAAGATAGCAGACTGAGGAAAAAAGAAGTCAGAAGCAAAACACTTTTTAGGAAGCACAGGATGAAAGAAAGAGAATAGAATATAGAGAGGAAATAGAGGGAATACAGTTAGCAATTATACCTGTGAAACAATTTTTTAAATAAGTTTCTGAGAAAGGTTTCATTTCGTAAATATGTGAACAAGTCAAAAATATAAAAATAAGAACCTTCCCCCAAATGATAAATGATTAAAAGGGAACAATGAAGTTTCAGATGAAGTAATCAAAGATATCTACTGAAATATGGAAAAATGCTATAAATCAATGCTCCTTAAACTATGGGTCACAATTCCAGATGGGTGTTGTAATTGAATGTGGGGATTGTGAAATTATAATTTGTTATCAGTAAATGTTTTATTTGTATACCTATTTTATTTATCTACATAGCCAGGATTGCATAACAATTTCTCAGGCGAAAAGGGGAAGAAGTAGGTAGTAAGTGGAAAAAAGTTCAAAAAGTCCTGGTCTAAAACACTTTATTACAGAAATGCAAATTAAAGAATGAAATACTATCTCACACCTATTAGAGTGGCTAATAGGATAGAAAAGGAAAATGACAAATGTTGGAGGTGATATGGGAAATTGAAACACTAATACACTTTTAGTGGAGTTGTGAACTAATTCAACCATTTTACAGAGCAATTTGGAATTATGTCCAAAGGCTTATCAACTGGGGAATAGATGAACAAGTTGTGGCATATGATTGTGATGGAATATTATTGAGCTATAAGAAATGAGGAGCAAGATGCTCTCAGAAAAACCTGGACTTACATGAACTAATGCAGAGTGAAGTGAATACACAATAACAGCACTATTGAAAGATGTTTAACTGTGAATGACTTAGCTATTCTTAGCAATACAATGATCCAAGACAACTCTGAAGGATTTCTGATGCAAAATGCTATCCATCCCTTCAGATGAAGTCTTTTGTTTATTTTTCTTGGGGGAGGAAGGTTGATCTATGTTCTCTTTTATAAAATGACTAATCTGGCAATGTATTTTGCGTGACTACACATGTATAACCTATCTCAAATTGCTTGCTTTATCAATGAAGGGGTGGGGTGAGAGAGAGAGAATTTGGAACTCAAAATTTTTTAAGGAATGATGAATTTTGTTTTTGTAATTGGGTAAAATTTTTTTTTAATTTTAAAAATTAGGAAAGGAAAATACACAATAATCATAACTGTGAATGTGATGAACTCACTCATAAAATCCAAGTGGACAGCAGTGAATTACATATTCAGACAAAGAATGGTTTCAGAAAAACCTGGAAAGACTTATATGAACAGATGCAAAGTGAGCAGAGCAAGAATAATGCACAGTAACAGCAACACTGTATGACAATCAATCATGAATGGTTTAGCTATTCTGAGTAATTTAATTTCAAAACTAATCCAAAGGATATGCTGAAAAATGCTTCCTACAGAGAAAGAACTGGGAGTCTAATGCAGATGCTTTTTTAATGCTTTATTTTTCTTTTTTCAAAAAGGTATATGTAAAAACAATTTTTAACATTTGTTTTTAAAATTCTGAGTTCCAGATTTTCTCCTTTCTCCCTTCCTATACTCCCCCCACTGAAAATGCAAGCAGTTCAATAGAGGTTATCTTTTCAGTCAGTATACTTCATTTTTCTTCAGATTTGTTTTGTCTGGGTTTTTTTTCACATGATTAATATGGAAACATTTTACATGACTGCACATGTATAACCTACATCAAATTGTTTATTTTCTCAATTAAGGGAGAGAATTTGGAACTCGATTTTTTTAAAAAAGGATGTAAAAATTGTTTTTATATGCCACTGGAAAAAAATATTAAGGCAAAAAAGTAGAGAGAATATATGCCTCATTTCTTATAAATCTAATCAAAAGGACTTTAAGAAGGGAGAGAGAGACAGAGACAGAGAGAGAGAGAGAGAGAGAGAGAGAGAGAGAGAGAGAGAGAGAGA
>JAJPUD010004033.1:41090-76523 GCA_023553655.1 Myrmecobius fasciatus
AGAGAGAGAGAGAGAGAGAGAGAGAGAGAGAGAGAGAGAGAGAGAGAACACTGTTTATTACCACCAAAAGAGATTCAGTATAGGAAGGAGAAGAAATAGACAGAATGTCACCCCTGCAGTGGCTATACTCTCCTTCCGTACCAAGTAGGTGATAGTTTTGGGTTCTGAATTGGCTAAAACAAGAACTGTCCTGTCATCTAAAATCCATCTAGTCCTCCCTTCAATCTCTATCTTGGTCTGTCAGCATCTATCCTTCAAGGCTCATCTCAAATGTTTTCTCCTCCATGATGCCTCACCAATTCAATACCTTAGAAATCATATCTTCTACCTCTATATTCCCAAAGCAGTTGGTTTATACCCCTCCAAGTCACAGAACATAAACCAGCAGATATGAGAGAGGCCAGATGACTGAGAATCATCTAGTACAATTTCTTTCTGAAAAAATGCAATCCTGAAAAATGTAATCCCTGTATTCCACCTCCCTTTTTTATGGCTTTGCCCAGGCTATCCTCCAGGCCTGAAATCACTCTTCCTTTTCACATCCTAAAATCCACAACTTCCTTCAAGTCCACTCCAACATTAAGCCATTCCTGATATCCCCAGTACTTCCCCTCCTGAAATCTTCTTGTATTTACTTTTTGGGGTACAAATTGGATGCTCTCGGTAGAATGCAATTTTCATAAGGGCTGGTATTATTGTCTTTTATTTCAAGCACAAGACCATTTTATAAATATGTTTGAAATTTGTTGAATTGAATTAAATTCTCTCCAACAAATATTTGTCCAATCCCTTCTCAAATTACTCCATTAACAACTATCTTACTCTCCTCTGAAGTAGCTCATTCCAAAGCTGGACAGCAATCCTCATTAGGAATTTCTTCTCTCATAACCAGCCTAATTTAGCCTTTCTACAACTTCTACCCACTTGATAAAAATTAACCTAATCCCTCTTTCACCTAAGAAGTCTTTAGATATTAGAAAATTAGTGTCCATGGCCTCCTAAATCTTCTTCTCTCCAGAGTAAACACTCCAGTTTCCTTTAACTGATTTCTACTGTGGTATGGTTGTGAGTTTATTCAGGATCTTGATTCTTCAGCACTTTTTTTAGACTTGATCCATCTTATAAATAGTCTTAAAATATGACATCCAGAAATAAACACAATACATCATCCAGATGGACATTACAGAGTAAAACTATGAGCTCTTTCATTCTAGTCTCTAAACTTATATTAATTCAGGGAGCAGAACTTTTCCTTTCCACATCATTACAAGTAAAATTTGGTGGCAAGGTCCTCCTGATCTTTGTTTAACAAATGTCCATAAGCAGCTTTCCATGAGGAGAATGTTCTATTCTGACAGCAACTCCCCCAAAGGAGGCAGAGTTCTTTCCAAAACAAAGGATGGTGTTCTACAACAGATTTGCTAATGGGAGAGGAAGACTATGGAAATTTGTCCTTCTGAACTAAAATTCATTTTCCCTTAGAGGAAAGAAGCTTTCAAATCCATTTAGGTTATACTAATTCAGTATTCTGAGGAAGGCTATTTCTGGCCACAGTGAATTCCTGTGCATAGCAGGCATTCTGCAGCCCCTTTCTCTGTGATAGTAATCTGGCCGTTCTCAGGAGGAATGAACCAGAAACAGTAGAAAAGAATGGTCTTTTGGGTCCTAGAACTTGGAAAGAGTTAGAATGCTAGATAAGATGAAAAGTGCCTATTGATAGGTTTAAGTTTCACAGGCCAGTCCTGCTAGACTGTTTTCTGACTTTTGGTTACTCTGCTTACAATCAACCTAAGTTGCTAGCAAGTCTAGGATGATGCATTGGTAATGGCTTTATGATTAGAACCAGGCTTCTTATAAGCATTATTATCTGAGATGGAAATTATCATTTCAAGAGATTTGAGGGCAATGGAACAAGCCTTGGGTCCAGTATCAGAGGTCCAGGGTTCAAATATTTGTGTTACTATCTGTATAATGACCTTGAGCAAGTAAATTAACTTCCAGAAACCCCAGATTCTTCATTTATAATATGAGAGGATAGGATTACATCAGGGTTCTTAATCTGGGGTTCATGAACTTAAAAATCAAATTTTTGATAACTATATTTTAATGTCACTGGTTTCCTTTGTAATCCTAAGTATTTCTTGGACATCATTCAGAGAAAGGGCCTATAGTCAAAAGGAGTTCATAATACAAAAAATGTTAAGAACCCCTAGAGTAGGTGGTATCTGAAGTCCTTTCAAACTGTATATCTCTAAGACGATGAGTTTCTACTGAATTATGCTTTAAAAAATTTACAAATAATTTTGTATTCAAAAAGCTAAAAAAATAAACATTAACTACAATTATTAATTGTTCTATCATTTTCATTATCAAGGCAAGATTTAATGTAACAGAGAGATATGTGAACTGTGCTTTTAATATTTCCAAAGTGCCTTTAGGTGCATCACCTCATGGTATTTGAATTGTTTCTTTCTTTCTTGTTCCTGGAAGAGCCAAAAAACTGTGACACTAGATCAAAGAGTACATAGGAGGAATAAGGTATAAGATCTACTATTGGCTATTGGAATAGTCCAGGCATGAAGTGATAAGGGTTTGCACTAGAGTAGTAGCAGTTAAGAGAGAAGGGGACATATTGAGAGATGCTACAAATGTGAAACTGATAGGCACAAAGAGATGTATGGTGTGATGTAGTAAAAAGAAGAAACCCTAGGTTGTGAGCCTAAGGGATTAGAAGGATGCTATTGCTGTCTACAGTAATAGGGAAGGTAAAATAAGGGAAGGTTTAGGGAGAAAGATGATGAGTTCCATTTTGAACATAATGAGCTTAAGATGTCTACTGTACACATAGTTTGAGACATCTGAAAGACAGTGGGAGAAGAATGATTGAAATCAGCAGAAAATTTGGGGAAGGATACGTAGATATAGGAACCTTTAGCATAGAGATGGCAATTAAATTCATGCAAGCTGCTTAGATCATCAAGAACAGAAGAGAATCCCAAATAGAAGCTATGGTTAGAAATTCTACCTGGAAGAGGAATGATGTCCTTTGATCCCAAATTCCATATATCACACTACCTCTTAATCAGTGAAGGCAAGAAACTCAGGACCCAGACCCTATTATATCCCATTTAAAAATAACTCCCTCGGGGCAGCTAGGTGGCGCAGTGGTTAGAGCACCAGCCCTGAAGTCAGGAGGACCTGAGTTCAAATCTGATCTCAGACACTTAACATTCCCTAGCTGTGTGACCCTGGGCAAGTCACTTAACCCCAATTGCCTCAGCAAAAAATAAATAAATAATAAAAAAAAAAGTTAAAAAATAACTCCCTCTCCCATCACCACCTCTGCTCTCCCTTCTTCCCCTTCTTTTGATAGTCAGTCTTGTTCCTCACCTCTTTCTTGTGGGAACTGGGGCTCTGGAGACCCACACTTGATCTGGGCATTCAGAGGTTGAAGCTGGACACTCAGTGCATCCTGTGCTGCTCTTAAGGATGCCATCTTCTCCCAGGGCCCTGCCTCTCTCTGAGTACTTGATGCAACCTAAAGATAATGAGATATGTTTGGCTTTGTGAAAGAATCATCATGGAAGCTAAAACAAAAAACATAGAAAGAAAGCACATTCCTTCAAGGATACAGAAAAATGGAGGAAGAGCCAGAGTCTTATTTGTCAGATTCCAATTGGCTATATTAACAAAAACCATAAAACAGCCCAGGAAGCACTTTTTCTTGATAATAGTCTGCTGCCTTTCAGGAAAATGGCTGACTTGGCACATGAAAGACTAAATCACAGGAAATTTTATTACTGATACACAGGAAATCTCAAGAAATTTATGCTAATGTTACCATGATGTGGATATCTGAACAATGAATGACTCAGTGTCTAGTAAGATGAATATACAAGAAAATGGCAAACAGTTGTGAATAAATCCTTATTAATATTTATCCATTTTGCTAATTAAAAATAAATTTGGGGCCATTTATAGACCTACTAAATCCACAATGTTATTTAAACTTTTGGAAATTATGCAAAAATATGTTATCACAAAAAAATTGTTCTTTTTTAAAATATAATTTATCTTCTCCCCAATTAATATCTAATTATTTAAAAAATTTTAATTTTAAAATATTTTTGAACATTTTTCTTAGTTTTAAGTTCCAAATTCTCTCTCTTCCTCCCCACTTCCCTCCTTTCTCTACAGTAAACAATCAGATACAAGTTGTACATAAAAAAATTATTCTTAAGCACAAAGTCTAACTGTAAAATGTTAGGAAGGATTTTGAATATAGAACATGCTAGCTGAATAAGTTGTGAAATCTGATAACTTCTTTTGTTATTGTGATGGAAAATAACAGATTTGGAGCTGAAAGGAATCTTAAGATTTATCTGGTCCAATCTTTCATTTTATAGAAAACTGAGGCCCAAAAAAGTTAAAAGACTTGCTCTAATAAGAGTAAAACCATGATTCATGCCAAGGTCTTTCCAATTCAAATTCAGCATACTTTATACTCTACCAGTCTCCCTCCCAAATCCATGCTTACTTTCAGTATCACATTTGACCCCTTCTCTTTGGTTTTCATAATTTCATACTATCCTTGCTCTCCTATCTCTCAGATGATGACTTTATGTTCTTCTACAATTCTTCTCTATATGCTTATAAATAGACCTCTCCCAAAATTCAGTTCTTTGCTCTTTACTATTCATTTTCTATACCCTCCCGAAGAGATCTCATTCTCTTTCAGGTAAATTTGTCAATTAAGTCAACCAGGTCAAAAAACTCAGTCATTCTTTATTTTCTCCCTAATATTCCATATCAAGTCATTAAACAAGTTCAATTAATTTTGCCTACCCACATCATTTTGCACAGTTCCTCACACAAAGAAAATGTTTAATTAATGTTCATTGACTGACTACTGATATTGCTTCCTAAACTGATCTCCCGGCAATCTAGATCTTTTTAACAAAATAAGTCAAGACACAACCAAAATAACCTTAGCAAAACTCTTTTTTGTTACATTCTTATTCAAAAACAAATTAAAAAGAAAAACCACAACTACCCTTCATTGGCTCTTCCAATAATCCTGAAAAAATTCAAATTCCTTAACCTGCCTTGTTAGACCCTGTTCCCTTTTCTAGTCTCATCTCAAACTATTAGCTTAAAGGAATCCTTTACTCCAAACTAGTCAATTATTCCTTAAATATCTGAATTGATTCTCCAAGGACTAAATATAGTTACTATATATGTCTCCAGTCTCTCTCCTGGACTGCAATTACTTACTAGCTAGTTCTAATAAATGACCTGGGGGTTCCCAAGCTCAGAAGTCCCCAAACTAACAAATAAATACTACTTGCCTCCAAAGGCTGCCATTTCTTTCCAAATAATCTTAATAATAGCTCTATTCATCTTATTCTCTTGCATAAAAAAGCTTCTGGGAGTCTCTATGAGTTATTCTCACATTAAAAGGCCACTTCCCAGCTCTAAATGCTTGCTCTGGCAATCAATCACCTATTTCATACTCACACCTGGAATATACTAACTTTCCACTACCTATCTTTTGAAATTCTTTCAATCATCCCTTTCCAGTTTATAACTCAAGGGATACCTCCCCCTACCCCCAAAAAAACTTTGTAAGTATTGGACCCCTCTACCACTACCAGCCAGAAATAAGCACTTCCTTTTCTGAACTCTTCCTAACATTTTGTACCTCTTTGTTGTTCAGTGATTTCAGCCACATCTGACTCTTCTTGACTGCATCTGGGATTTTCTTGGCAAACATATACAGTGGTTTGCCATTTCCTTCTCCAGCTCATTTCACAGATGAGGAAATTGAGGCAAACAGTGTTAAGTGACTTGCCCAGGGTCACACAGCTACTAAATGTCTGAAGTCATATCGAACTCAGATCTTCCTGACACTGGGGGCAGTGGATAAAGGGAGTTAGTTTTCTGAATGCAAATCTGGCCTCACGTTATATCTTTGTTGTAGTCTTTACAATGATTAACACTGATATAACTACCTAGTAGACACTCAAAAAATATTTATTGAATGATTCTACAAACATGTTCTCTATAACCTCCTATTAGGAGGAAATTCTTACATCTCATATCTTCCAAGAGCAGTTGGCAATGAGAGACTGAATTTACTCACTTTCTTTTCATAACTATTCCCTTTGTCAACAAATCAAATCAACATTTATTACGTGCCTATCATGTACATGGCACTGTGTTAAGCACTGGGAATACAGAGAGAGGCAGGCAAAAAAACCAAAACAAAATAACAGTAATGATTGCTCTCAAAAATCTCTCTGAAGGAGACAAAAGAACACCCTTTTCTCATGATAAATCATACTTGGCCTTTCCTACCTGTTGTCCTGGTTCAAGAAGTTCTCTCTCCAAATCTTCTAGCACAATTACCACCTCCTCTCCACTCTCTGGATGTTGATCTCTCACCCAGGTCTGCAGATCCTCTGGCAAAATGGTCAGGAACTGTTCTAGAACAAGCAGCTCTAGAATCTGCTCCTTTGTGTGTATCTCTGGTCTTAGCCACTGATGGCAAAGTTCCCAGAGTTTGTTCAGAGCCTCTCGGGGTCCAGGTGTGTCATAATAACCAAACTGCCTGAACCTCAGGCGGAAGATCTCCTGGGTGGAAGGGCTGTTCCTCTTGTGGCTACCTTTCTCCCCCCATAGATAATCCTCTTCTTCTTCCATGTTTACTACCTGAAGTCTCTCTTTCACTGTTGGATTCTGGGGATCCAGGGCTACAGCCTCTCTGGATTCCACAGCCATTTGAGTTCGTTCAAGTAAACAAAAACAAAACTCCACAAGGGTCTACACCTCAAAGATGTTCTCCTAAGGATGCTCTTCAAGGACACCCCTAAAGTATAAAAAAACAAAGTTAACAATGAATTATTGAAAAAAAAATCTATTAGAGGATTTATACAAGTTAAAGAGGGCCATTCCGAAGGAATGGATATTCATTGTACCTAAAATGTAACAGCAAGAAAAGAAACACTAACGAATTAACCAAATGATTCCTAAGCAAATTTTAGATAGCTGGGAAAATAGAAATTAAGAGTTCATACGCCCCCTGGAGGCGCGAGAGATCGCTAAAGTGGGACCCCAGAGTCTTAGTAATGCCATAGAGCATGCGCACACACCCACACTTTCCCCCGCCCCCCAGGAATGCAAAATCTCTTCCCCCAACCGCACCCCCCCAAGTCTCCCCAACCTTCCTCACCACAACTCCATCACCCTTTCCCCCCACCCCAACGCCAGAGACCAAAAAACTCAACTGCCAAAATCACAGGCCTGAGGTGTGAGGATTCTCAAGTGACGCAAGGACCTGCAGCAATCAACACAATCTCTATGATCTACCCTTCCTCGCCTCAGGCAGAATCGAGTTAGTTATTCCCCAACCCCGCCCCTCCGTCCTCCGTCCGACCCAGTCCGCACCTCCACTTCCAGATTACATTTCCCGGAACCTCCGGGGCGGGTTTCCGCCCTTTCCGGGGTGATAGAGGCCGACGGACCACTGTCAAGCGGTTGCTATAGAGACAGGGTTGAAGGACACGTGACTCCGAAATAGAGTCAAATGTCCTCCCCGCAAGAGCCTGGGACTAAGTCTAAAAGCTCAGTCTACACAAGCGTGCAGGAGGCGAAGCTGTCTTCTGGCTTCGATGAGTGAGGGAGCGAAAGGCTCAGAGTCCAGCAGAGAAAGGAAGCTGGCGTTAGGTCTCTCGAGAACTTCGCCGCTTGGATTTTTGGGAAATGTAGTCCGGAAGAATGAACGACCCTTCGGCCCTGGAGACCTCTGGGAATTGTAGTCCAAAAACTTGTACACTCTTCCGTGACATCCAGCTTAGCCGCAGGAGATGCGCGTACATGTCTTTCTCCCTCTAACAGAATCCGACTAGCAGGACTCTTAAATGTTTAACTGAGTCTGGCTCTTTAGCCTAGATATCCGGGTCTCCCCTACCTTTTTCTTTCCGAACCTTCCACTCCCTCCTCCTTACCTCCTTGCCCTTAGGGAAGATGGCGGTGGGGATGAAGTCTAGAAATCCCAGGATGGAGTTTGGCGCGGGGAAATCGGACAGGTCCCGAGCCGGTGACGTCATCACGAAATTGGAAGTGGGGTGGGGGACGGAGGGGGTGAGAGGGTGTCTCGCGGTCGGCCTGGCTCTGAGGAAAGCGGAGAAGCCACCGGCTGCCGGGAAGCGATCCTCGGTTCCGTGCTGCCCAAGCCGCGGGACTTCCTGTGGGCGCGGGAGCAAAGGTCCTGTTCATTGTTGGGGCCCGACCTGGCCTGCTGTCCTCCGTCTTTCTCTAGGCTTTGAGGGCAGGTATCCATCCCACACTTGACCTCTTCAGTGCTTGGGGCTCATTGTGCTATCCCATTCGCCTTTTTTTTTTTTTGTCTGCAAAGAACCCCCTCATTCAGGAGCAGACAGCTCTTACCTGTTACTATAGATTACGTTTTGAAACTCAGCAATTAAAAATAGCTGGTGGTTTCAGGTTTATAAAGAAAGCCCTTGTAAACAGTGTCTCATGTACCCCGCAACCCTGGTGTGGAGGCGCCACATTTAACGGATGCGAAAACTCAGGCAGAGTTTAAGTGACAGCCCAAGAAATGACTGAGGCTGGATTTGCATTCAAGCTTTCCTGACAGTAGGCACAGTACGGCTCACCCCCACCCTAAAGGGAGTTATTAAGAAATACCAGCCCTTCGGCACTGTTTACTTTTCTTCTGGATTCTCTTTCCTATCTGCTTTCCAAGTAGATCTCGCTATGATTCTGTGAAGTAGCCTATTGTTATTTGATGAATCCCAGAATTAAACCGACGTTAAAGCAGCATAGATAGGGAATGGGAAATTTACCAGACTTCTTTAATGATCTCAAACGTCTTGAAATGAAAGCTTATCTTTTAGTTTAGTTTAGTTTAGTTTTATTAGTGTTGTGGTATCACTTCAAGTTTTAGAACCCCAGAATTTTCCAGTTATAAAGAATGATTCATCAGCGGTAACGTTGATAATGATGACTTCAAAGGTACCTTCCAAGCTCCAAATTAATGTAAATGTAATATAATGTAAATTTGTGTTCTGGAGTCTAACAAATACGGTAACTTAGAGTTACAGTTAGACCCAACTGAGAATTTTCCTCATCTTGTTTGTTCCACTGATCTACTTGGTTATTTTTTAACCTGTACCAAATAGTTTTGATTATTGCTCTGTAGTAAAACTGGAGATTTGAAAGAGCTGCTAGTTATTCATTCCTTCCTTTTTTCCGTTGTTGTTGTTGGTTTTTTTTGTTTTTTGTTTGTTTTTTGTTTTTTTAGGATTACATTGATCTTTTATTGCTCCTGGGTTAAAAGATAGGGAGGTAGATCAGTAAAACAGATTAAAGAAGGAAAAATCAGAAACAATGGAACTCAATAATCAGGGTTCAGTAAAGTGGAAAACATAAATTACTTAGGAAAGAACTCTATCTGATAAAAACAGCTGGGAAAAATGGAAAGCAGTCTGGCAGAAATGAGGTTTAGATCAACACTATATTCCACAATACTATTTAAATGAATATATGACTTGAATATTAAAAATTGTATCATAAAAATTAGAAGAGAAGCAAACCATATACTTCTCACATATATGCAACCTTCCAGTACTGGATGCATCTTCACTCACCCTTAACTGGTAGAGATGACCAAGAATATTCCTTCCTCCCCATTGCCATTTCCTGATTCTCCCCCTAGCTCCATCATTCCATCCTCCTTTGGGGTTCATACAGTTCCTATCAACTACCCAGTCAAAATCGTGGAAGTTGTTGTCTGCCCACCTCCGGGTCATTCCCCTTCTTTCCTTAAGGAGTTTGCTACCTGGCTCACAATTTTTTTCTCTCTTCCCCAACTCCTGCCCTCATACTAGAGGACTTCAAAATACATAATGACTTGCCTTCAAACACCCTAATCACTCAGTCCCTCAACCCTACCTGATTTCCATGACCTATTTCCTCATCCAACTCAACCACACATAAAAATGTTCATACCCTTGATCTTGCCCTCATTCACAAATATACCACTCCTTATTGAAGGATTCAGAAATTCTCTTATTTGACCATAATCCATTGACTTTCCACTTCTCCTTCTGCTTTCCCATATTAAATCCTCCTCTTAGTTCTTTGTGATTTCCAAACCCTTGCCTACTTGTATTTAGTTTTGCAATTTCAAAATTTTTCTCTTCTTTTAGCATTTCTTTATAGCCAGGGGTTAATCTAATCAATGGAGTTTCTTCCATGCCCCAATCTCATCATAAAGCCAGGAAATGGCATTTCAGAATGTAGAGAGAAAGGTAAAAGAGATAAGAGATTTTTTTAAAATAATTTTTAATTGAAAAAAATTTTCTATTTCTTACATCACCGTAGTATTCCACATATCTCTCCCCTTTCCTTCCCAGAAAGTCATCCCATGTGACAAATAGCATGTTGTTGAGATTTTTTAGGGGAAAAAAAATCAGGGTAACTAATGGATACATTGAGAAAGTCCAAAAAAAGGTGCAATGTATAACACCTATGGACCTCCCTATCCACACCAAAGGGTAGGTTGGAGCTATCTTCTTATATCTCTTCATTTGAGTGTTTATCTTTATAATTTTGCTAATTTACTTTTGATTTTTTTTGGTGGTATTATTTTCATTTACATTGTTGTAATCACTGTGTATAATGTCTTTTTGACTCCATTAATTTCACTTCTACATCTGTTCATGTAGCTCTTTCCATGTTAATTATACACATCATTTCTTAGAGCAGAGGAGTAGTCCATTTCATTTATGTACCACAATTTGTTTATAATAATTCCTGAACTGATGGGGATCTACTTTATTTCTAACTCTTGGCTCTCACAAAAGGTGCTATTATAAAGATTTTGAAGCATATGGAGACTTTTTCTTGTCAGTAGCTTCCTTTGGGGATAAGCTCATTAACATTTCTGGTTCCAAGGGTATGAACATATTAGTTACTTTATTGGTTTAATTCCAGATTGCTTTCAAAAATGATTGAACCATTTTCACAGTTCCATCAACAATATATTAGTGGGCCTATGAAGGATTGTTTTGATTTTCATTTCTCTTATTATTTGGTGATATGGACCATTTTTTCATGCAGATACTTTGCAGTTTGGGTTTTTGGTTTTTTTGGGGGGGGTTTGTTTTTTGTTTTTTTGAGAGAGACAATGAGATTAAAGAATGAGACTGTGGAAGATTTGGCGTGGCACCTTATCTTTATAAAAATAAGACCTTGATCTTTTGCAAAAGGGTGAGGAATATGATTTAGGATTAGCCAAAACTATGGACCTGTGCCAGTGCCCATTTTTCCTACTACTAACTGATGTGTATGAAACAAAAAGGTCTGAGAATTGAAAAAGGGAGGAGCCAACCCTACTAGAAATTCAATTGTGGAGGATACTTAAGAAGAGAAAGTTATAGAGAAAGAACTCAGCCCTTGAGAGTTCATCATCATCTTTTCCCTTGTTCATTTTGTGATGTGAAGCAATGCTTAGGAGATTTGTCTCTCTTTCCCTTCCATTGATAATGGTTTGAGATCCAACCCCAAAGAAAATCACAATCAGAGGGGGAAAAGTCAGAAAGTAAGTGATAGGAAAAATAAGGGAAAAGACTAGAAGTACCAAATATTTCAGGAATAAGGAAACTCAAAGACTTTGAACATAAACATAAATCAGCAGGAAATACAGTAACTAGAAAATGTGAGGTCCAGAGCTAGTAAATGAGTTCAGACATTTCTGTATATACATACTGCAAAATAAAAAGAAAATAATCCCACCCTTGATGAGACTAAAGACCTTATAGAATTTGAAGAGAACGTGAAACTACAAGGCACTATTCCTGAGTTGTTTTAAAAAGAAATGAGAATTATAAAAATGGAGTGTATGTCCTGCACAGCAAAAAGAATGATCACAAAAGAAAAATTTGAATCTTCAACCTATGGTCCTTCAATGTAATAGCTGCTAGGTCTTATGTAATTCTTAAAGTAGCTCCAAGATATTTAAATTTTTTTTTCCCCTTGTTATTTCCACCTGGTAGGTGCAGTAGTGAGGAGCAGGGAGCCTGTTTGGCTGTGGGCACTTGTAGGAGAGCAGAATCCCTGATTTCAATTCTGGGCAGAGAGGACAGCTATAGTTTGAAGCCACTGGAAGGATCATAGGAAGCAAATTCATTTGTGGGACAGTATGGCTAGGGGCCCTAGCTTACAAGTGGGCAGGAGAGCACAAGATTGGTTACCCAGACCTCAGAAAATAACAGTAAAAAGGACCTGAGGCTTGAGGCATCATTCCCCATAACTCAGGGCTACAACTTGATTTCACCGATAGCTACTAAAAACAAATAAAACAAAAAAATAAAAAAAAAAATGAATAAGCAGAGGAGAAAGAATCCAACCATAGATAGTATGGGGGTAAAGCAGCTCTGGATTCATATTCAGAGAAAGAAAATGGAGCTTAAAAAATCACTCCTTTTTCAGTGAAATAAATGGTCCCAAGCACAAAAACAATTCTTGGAAAAGTTTTAAAAGGACCTTAAAAATCAAGTGAGACCTCGAGGGGCAGCTTGTTGGTATCTCAATTGCCTCAGCCAAAAAAAAAAAAAAAATGAGACCAAGAATTTTTTTTTAATAAGAGCAATTCAAGAAAATTATGAAAAGAAAGTCAACCAATTGGAAATAGAAAATCAAAAATTTAAGGAAGAAAATAATCCCTCTAAAACTATAATTGAACAAGGGAATGCTAATTACTGACATTCTAAGACACGAATAAATCATAAAAAACAAAATCAAAAGAATATAAAATAGGAGGAAAAGTGAAACATCTCATCAGAAAAACAACTGATCTACAGAATAGATTGAGTAAAAATAATATGAGGATAGTTGGATTACCTGAAAATTATGATTAAAAAAAGTATCTTGATACAATATTACAAGAAATTATTAAGGAAAATTTCCCCCAAGTTCTAAAACAAGAAGGCAAAGTAAAAATAGAAAAAAAAAAAAGTCCACTGATCTCAATCTGAAAGAGATCTCTGAAGGAAAACTTACAGAAATATAATTTCTAAAAGCCCCTAAGTTAAAGACAAAATATTGGAAATAACAAGGAAAAAAAAACAATTTAAATATCATGGAGCTACAATAAGGACTACACAAGACCTATCAACTATTGCATTGAAGGACCATAGGTCTTAGAATACTATATTTTATAGAGCAAAAGAGTTGGGGTTACAAAGGTAACCCAGAAAAGTTAAGTATAATTCTGAGTAAAAAACCATATAGGACAAAAAAAAATGGACATTCAGTAGTAAAAATGAGTTTGAAACATTTTTAGAAAGAAAACAATAACTGAAGAGATGATTTGCCTCTGATACCCCAAACAATAGAAATGTAAGAGGAACAAAAAAAATGCAGCCAATAAGGACAGTAATAGCAATAGTATGATGGCAGAAAGACCAAATGTACAAAATTCTAAGATGAAGATGGCCGTGTGGTAGAGGTAACAGTAAAGAGGAGGACAGGGGATATTATGGACAAAACCTGGCAACAAACTGCCTACAGGTGAATCAATGATTTTTTTATGGGCCTAAATTAAAACAGGAAAATACGTTTAGGTGCAGGGCAGAGATGGAACAAGGGAAGAGAGAAGAGTGAGTGTTGCATTAGAATCAAATCAAATTCTAACAATGAGGAAAGGGAACCTCTGTAGTCTCAGAAACAAAAGTGCCTACAAGAGAGTGAGTGAGAAAGAAGGGGAAAAGGTTAAAAGGAAGGAAGGAAGGAGACCTTATTTGGAGGTGAGGGAGATTCAATTGATGAATGTGTCTATGGATGAAGAGAGATGATAAATGAAGATTAGTACCTTATACTAGATGAGGCCTGGAGAGATTTGATGCTTGAAAAGGCTACTTGTTCTTGGAGAGAGGTAGTTTGAATGGATGAAGGCACTTAGCTCCTGAAGTGTAGGAAAGCAGGCATATACAGAGATTTCCAACATATAATAAAGGTCAAGAAAGGCTATAGATTAGTAATGGACTACATAATAAGGAAGACTGGAGGAGCTTT
This sequence comes from Myrmecobius fasciatus, assembly GCA_023553655.1. Taxonomy (NCBI): domain Eukaryota; kingdom Metazoa; phylum Chordata; class Mammalia; order Dasyuromorphia; family Myrmecobiidae; genus Myrmecobius; species Myrmecobius fasciatus. The sequence continues at coordinate 55,191 of JAJPUD010004033.1, forward strand.
TCCATAAGGCAATATCGTCTCTCACACCTGCGATAATTAGTATTGTTCTGGAAGTAAATAAATCACAATGGAAAAGAAAATTGGATGGGTCATTCCCTACCAAGCAGTGGCAGAAAGTGACTAGAGAGGAAAGCCTAAAATGGATATCTTGGAAGCTTTGACTGCATGGAGAACAGAGAATCAGACAATGAGAGTCTAGTGTAAACAGAAAGAGAAAATAGATGATGAAGAGAGTGAGAAAAATGATTTTTGGAAAGGGACACAAAAATGAAATTTAAAAACTAAGGACTACAACTAGCTAAAGTCGAGGAGAGGAAGAGAGAGTATCAAACAAGAAGGGATCAGTGATGAGGGGAAGTAGAACCAGTGGGCACAGGGTTAATTTAAAAAAATAGTAAAGTAACTGAACAAATATAATACAGCAGAAAAGGAAACTGTTCATTGAAAAACTTGTGTACGGAAAACATTAATGCATTTAGGAGAAGGGAAGTGATCAAATAGAGAAAAAAATCTTTGTATCATGTTTCTCTGATAAGGATTTGGTATCTAAAATATATAAACAATTAATACATAATTTATTATATTAGGGAAATCATTCTCCAATAGATAAATGGTCAAAGGATATAAACAAACAGTGCTCAAAAGAATTGCAAATTATTTACTACCACATGAAAAAAATGTTCCAAATCATTAATAAGAGAATTGCAAATCAAAACAATTCTGAAGCTTCACCTCATACCCTGCAAATTAGCAAAAATGACCAAAGTGGAAGTTAGTGTTGGAAGAGCTGTGAAATAGTCCTACCATTTTGGAAAGCAGTTTAGAATTATGTCAATAAAACAATTAAAATGCCTATACCCTTGGAACCAGAGACTCCATGACTGAGCTTATACCCTAAGGAAGCCACTGATAAGGAAAAAAGTTCCCACATATTTATAGTAGCACTTTTTATGGTAAGAACTAGAAACAAAGTAGATATCCATCAGTTTAGAAATGACTAACAAATTGTGGTACATGAATATACTACTGTGCATAAGAAATTATATATGTGATGAATACAGAGAAGCATAGAAAGATCTACACGAACTGATGCAGAACAAAGCAAGTAGAGCCAAGAAGATAATGTACACAATAACTACAACAATGTAAAGAGAAAGAATGACAGACCAAAAAGGCAAAAGTCACTGTTAAAAAAATTATAAAGATCAAGTGGGGCTTAAATGAAGAGATAGCAAAAGATATGCTCAACTTACCCTTTTGTGGAGCAGAAGGTACACAAATATTACTCATTGCACATGTTTTCAAACTTTTCAACATACCAATTAGGTGTGCTGACTTATTTTTCTCTCCAAAAAAATATTATTTATCAATAGTTTTTAAAATTATTGTTTTATTCTATAGAGATTGAGTTGCTTTAAATTTTTTTATTTTATTTTTGTTCTAGCTTGTCCTTCATTTGTGTGTATTTGCATTCTCAAACAGTTGTTCTCTCCTTTGTTTCTCTGAGACATGCCACTGTTGAATTAAGTTTTCTATTCTACCAATTGTTTCTACTGTACAATCCATAAATTGACTTCATGATTTGTATTTCTCTCTTGAACCATTTGAAAACATCCTACTTTGGTTCTGTGCTTTCTTAGAAATCCACAAATTCCCCTGCCTTATTTCAGGTTGATTCATTCACCTATGTCTTGCAATATTCATTGAAAGATATTCATACTCATTTAGATGTCCCTAAGGCCATCTTCCTTTCTGTTATTCATATCTTCACTGTTGGTTTATCTGCTTTTGCTTAATGAAATGTTCTTCCTCCTAAGATCTTTTCTAATTTCAGAATTTTTTTAATATTTTATATGGATAATTTTCTGATTTCTTCTCCATTGATGGCACATCCTTCAAGGATTTGACCTAAAATCTCTCAGTTTCTTGAGAAATTCACTAGCCTTAGTCTCTGCCCCCAAGTAACTTCTGAGGAATAGAATTGGCTTCTTTTGGATCCAACCTCCTTTTCTTTAAGCCGAATGAAGCCCCACACATGTGTTGGTACCCTACCCCAATTCCCACTCTCCCTAGGTCTCTGGCTGGCATTTCAACAGCCCGGCATTATTGCAGTCCAGCATGCTGCTCCCCAAACAAGGTATAACCTTCCACTTCCCCTCACCTACATTCAAAGTAGAAAGAGTGCAAAGTTCAATTCAGGTGCTTATGCCAGAGAAGGCTGTGATGAGAACAGAGGCTACAGAAGCACTGAGGGCATTACCAAGGGGAACCCTGAGTACATGGCTGTGAGTCTTATTATGTACCTCTTAAAGAATTCGAGGGCTGCTGGAGGAAGGGATGCTGATGTGTTAGGTAGCTTTTTTTCTCTGTTAATTCAGCAGAGTTCTTGCTCTCTTAGCCCATTGGAACAGTTGCAATTAGCTTACCCTTTGGCATAATGCTTATATTGGAGAGGTATGAGAGGTCCTGAGGATCTAAGCCTATATCTTGTTGGTCACATTAAAATTGAAAATAAGATGAACCACAATGGTGAGCTTCTCCCCAATCCTAATGGTGATTTGAGTTATTTATCTGGACTCATAAAGTAGCGTCCTACCCTTCTTTCAATCAGCTGAGGAATCTTTTATAAAGCTCACCCAGAACAGAGTATATGGTCCAGTAGTAAAATAAGAACAAAAACAAGATATCTTCTAGTTATAGTTCTTTGGAGTACAATAACAAAAAGAGCAAGAAGAGATGGATGATAGAAATGAAGAAACTCGGTCTTTAGCCCCAAGTCTATAGGATTATATATACCCCAAATAAGACAAAAGGTATTCTAGACTATGAGAAAACAAGTTCTTCAAAATGCTTAATTTTAAATTCTATTCAACTTGCTAATGCATCAATAAAAGCACTAACAGGCTCCATAGAAATCTCTCTTCCTCCACCACAATCCCAAGCGATAGTTTCCTTATTAAATCACTTTTACAAAAAAAAAAAAAAAAAAGGAATGGAAAAGGATGAGGAAAAGGCTTATCTGTCAGTTTTTCATTCCCCCCAGTTCTATTCCTTTTTCCCTGTGTACATTTGTACTATGCTAGTAAGTTTCACTCTCTAAAACTGCCAAACATAATAGTATAGGGGGAAAAGCACTAAATTCTTTTATAAAATTCTTAGGTTCTGGTCCCAGTAACTAGTTCTAATAACTGGATTATCTTGGGCAAGCCTTTTACCCTGATTAGAAGCTTCATTGGCTATAAAAAAAAAAAAAATGAAAGGATTGCAATTACTTTAAATTACTTTTCAAAGCCAACATTTTAGAATCCACACGAAGTCATTTCTAAAACAAAAACCTCCTTCCCCTCACTAGGAATAGATCATACCATTCCACACTTTCCCCAACCAACACCCCACCCACTCCAAAAAATCCCACTGACTCAAGGAACCCAAGTCTAAGATCTAACGAAAATCAAAAAGCAAGAATCTGAAACAACAGAATTCGAAGAATTCAGACAGCAGGGCTAAGAGAAATAAGTTGGGAGAAGGGATCGCTATCACCAAGTATTTCTTAAATGACAAATATTTACCAAGTAGTCATTGATTACCTGGTCCTGTATCAATCCTTGTAGGATTCATGGAATTTGGGTGAGAGGTCAGAGACTCTACAGGGTTACAAAAATGAATCTCATATTGGAGATATTTCTCAGCTAGCAGTGTTTGAGGAATTAAAATGCATGAGGTGTATTTGTTTCAGAAAAACACTGCTATGCCCAAAGCATGTGGAATGGAAAAAGCCAAGCAACAAAAAGTGAAGTTGTTTAGGAAGGGTTGGAGCAATCTAAGAGGCAAATAGCGCTAGCTAATGTACATTTGGGAACTAGGCTAAGGCCAGTGGTCTTAAAATTCCTTTAAATAATAGACTGTACTTCCACTTGTCCCTTCCCTTATACCTGTTCTCTCACTTCTCACTCCATCACAAATCTCAATAATACATCAATATGAAAACATTGGGGTTTTGCCAGAGAGAAGGGAGCACCTTATAGTAGATGAATTAAAATGCCTTTGCTATAAAGCTTTTTAAATAAAATATACAGGGGTAACCTTACCTACTTATTCTTTTTTTCCTTTCTTCCAAATTTATCTTCACCTACCATTTGGCTGATAAGAAAGGGGCCCTTTCAATTGCAAGTTTTTAGTGTCAAATCAGTCACATTTCTTAAGTACTTACTATGTCTGAGGCAGTGGTTTAAGCTCTGAAGTACAAAAAAAGAGTAAATGTAGCCCCTGCCCTACAAAAGTTTGAGAGGATGGTCATGTTTCATACTGGTGTTTATTTTTATGTAGGGGTGTGGTCTCTGCGACTAGCAAACCAAGGTAAAACTGAGATTACAGATCGGAAGAAAGTTAAGAATCTGGAAAGCAGTAAGTGAAGGCAGAAGGAGAGCCATGCAATTTCCTCAGGATGCAGAAAAACATCCGGTATTCACTGTTGTTAATTCTGTTGGTATTTAGATCATTTGGGGTTTTAAAAAATATATATAGGGTTTATTGCCTGGATAGACTAAGTACCTTCAAAAAGTGAGCATCATTGGTCAAGAAGCCAATGCCAAACAATCCTTAAGTGAGACCCATTAGCTTCCTAAAGGATGGTGAGAGACAGTGTGAGCATATAGGCCTGTAGCCCAAGATACTAGAGCAATAGGAGCTAGTCTTGACAGAGCCTGGAGGCGACAGCAGCAGCATCATGAGATCATATTGAAAAAGCCGAACTATGGATTGTACAATGAACAAATAAGTAATTCTTGCAGTCCCAGGCCAACAGTGCATACAGAGTAATAATATTGTTTTTTCTATGTTTCAAGCAAGTAGCATTGATTAAAACTAAAAACTACTGCAGCTACACACACACATACCCCTTTGTATATATAAAACATCTGGAACTATGTGTAAACAGCTAGATGCATCATCTTAAGATTTCCACAGTTAAATAAATCCTGACAGAAGAGTCAACATGTAAAAGGTCCTGTCCAATCACTGTCTGTGGAAAGGGATTTGAGGCCCCTAATAATTGTTTATTGTAAGAGACAGGGTCAGCCTCTGGTAAAGTCTGAAGATTTTACCAAAAAAGATATTGACGCTCAAGTTGATCTTTCTGTTCCTCCAAAAAGATCCTCCATCTTCTAACATCATGCATTTTCTCTGACTGCCTACCAGGCCTCCTGCCTCTGATTTCCTTCAAGACTCAGCTAAAATCTAACCTGCAGGAAGTCTTTCCCACTCTCCCTTAATGCTAAAGCTTTTTCCTTCAAAAATTACCTCCAAATTATAGTGTTGGATTCCAGAGGCTAAGAATTTATTTAGGAATGCCAAATCATCCTTTCTTTGTATTCCCCAGGACTTAGCACAATGCCTAGTACATAATAAAGCCCTTTATAAATGTTTTTTGACTTGACTTGCCTGAAGAAACAGTTGGAGGTATTGAGATATATATATTGGGGATCATTAAAATTAAAGTTTCTACTATAGATTATATCTTATAGACTAACATGTGGCTAGAAGTCATTGGAGCCTTGTTTGGTGCCGACTTCAGAAGGACAATTTTCAGAAGTACTGAATCTTTTAAGAGTCGGTATCCAGCCTAACAAATGTGTTGATGAGATATTAAAGTATCTAATATTGGAAGAGACAGCTATCATCAGTGTTTTTCCTTTTTAATGGCATTGCGTGACATTGTCCTATGTTGTTCTTCAGCAGACTGTTCTTGGTCTCAAATGCCTTTAACCCAAATGTTAATTTGGGAAGATTTGATAACAAACTATCAAATACCTTTAATTCATCTAGAAGTGACCAACTTTTTGTCTCCTCTCCAATATCAGGCCAGGAACAGGACATACCAATGGCATAATCATTGAGACTCCTACTTCTGTAATCTGCCTTAGACTGGTTTGAGGTAGGTGAGGTTACTGTTCTTTGTGTTTAATTTTTATGGGCCACTTTAATATGCTCAAGAAGTACGTGTTCACTGCAGCATTGATCACATCATTTTTAATTATTTCAACCCAGAAGTTTTCCTCAGCTCTATCAGTGATTCAAAAATCCAAGCTATAAATATGCTTTATTAAATTATAAAAAGGTAGACTGACAAACCAAAAAACAAAACAGGAAGGGTAGAAACATGGACTGTTTTCTAATCTTATTCAATTCAAGAAGTATTTATTATATGACTTACTATATAGCACTAAGGATATAAAGAAAAAAATGAAAGAATTCCTGCCCTCGAGTAGCTCAATTTCTTAAAAATGGGGCAAATCACAATACACAAATTACTGGTTTATGGAAACTTATTTGGACACCACAGAGTTTGGTGCCATGAATACACTACTATTATATCAAAAGTGATTTTTCTGTTAAGTACAGAAATGCAATTGTGAAGATTATTGTTCCTTGATAAATGATAATTTTTTCTACTTATTTGCTTATAAAATATTATTGTTGTATCTCTATAATTAAGAAGAATGGTTTTGTGAGACGAATCTGGGATAAGCTCTTGTTGGTATCCAAGGACTCTAGTGATAAAGCAGTCTGTCCCTTACCCAATAATACTGAGAAACTGTATTATGCAATTTCTTCACATTTTTTTGAAAGAATAGGCAGCAAACCTCATGGCCCTAATCTCCCAGGCATGGTACAGGTTACACAATGCTGAGTAAGGTTAAAGTTTAACTACATACAATTCTAGTTAGAACTGGCTGCTGAAACTCTCCAATAAGTTTGCTGATACAGCACAACTAGAATTTTACTTTCCTCATCCAAGTTGGCTTTCCTGGTTAATTTTTAGAAATCCTCTATTAGTTGCTGGTCCATGTTCCCTGACCCTTTCATCCTACCAGCAAATGTGGCAATTGTCACAGCAGGCACTTTGTCTGAAAACCCTACATAAAACCAGGTCTCCAGGGAGCTCTACTGTTAGCCAGAACTTATTCCTCCTGTATGTCTGGACCACTACCCACTATTACAACTGTCCCAGTCTAGCTTGAGATGGCAGGATTGAGGGAAACCACATGGAACTCCAATCTTGACAATGCTATCCATCTGCCCAAATCCTCCTTTGCTGAGCTTTGCCATATCATAAACTATTTTGACCCATCTGATTTTAACTCACTTGCTATAATTCCACCCAAAAGCAATCAACCAATAAACATTTATTAAGTGCTTAGTATGTGCCAATCACTGTCAAAGCACTGGAGATACAAAAGGAGGCAAAAGTCAGTCTCTGCTCTATAGGAGCTCACAACCTAATGGAGGAGACTGTGCAAGCAAATATATACAAAGCCCCTTATCTGCAGAACAAATAGGAGATAAAATCAAGAGAGAAGGCACTAGAGTTAAGATAGGTTGGGGAAGGCTTCCTGTACAGTGAGAAATTCTAGTTAGGTCTTAAAGGAAGTAAAGCCAGATCAGACACCATTGTAACAATGCTGGTGGCCTATCTGTGGTAGCATTTCCAAGCTGAGCCCCACAGGTATGACTGGGCACCCTCCTCTCAATTCTCAGCACCACATACCCCTAACATATCATGTAGCAGCATATGCTGAACAGCAATGACAAATTCTGATGTTGAGAATTAATTCAAATTTCAAAAATGATTTTTTTTTACCATTTTGGTCCAAAATAAGATCTTCCACTCTGCTCAGAGAAAGGCTACAGTTAAGCTATAAAACAGGACATAGAGAAATAAAAATACCAAGTGACCAACATGGATAAACATGTGTTCACAATACATACATGCTTACAACATACTTATACATCCACTATTCAGTGACTGTGGCTTTCAGGGTAAAAAGAGAAGATACAAAGTACATTCCCTTTCCACCACCTCAGTTGAAAAAGTACATATTATAAAAAATGATGAACAAGCTGATTTTAGAAAGGCTTGGAAAGATTTGCAAAAACTGATGCTAGGTGAAACAAGCAGAACCAGGAATATATTATACACAATAATAGTAAGAATGTGTGATGATCAACTATGAAAGACTTGATTCATCTCAATGGTTCAGTGATCCAAAGCAATCCCAATAGACTTTGGACAAAAAATGACATATGCATCCAGAAAAAGAATAATGGAGACAATGTAAATCAACACATGCTATGTTCACTTCTCTTTTTGTTTGTTTTTATAAAGCAATGTGTATTTAAAAAAAATTAAAAAAAGAAAAAAATTAACTACAAATCAGAATAAAAATGAAGTTACTCAGGTCAAATCCACAGCACTATAGAAAACAGGAACTTCCAGAGACAGAGAAGGCAGCCTTCTTAGGAGCCAAAAGGGCTCCTTTTGTCCATAGACTAAGTCCCCACTCCAGGAATTGAGAGAACTGATCCTTTTCCAAAACCCACTTTCTCAGTGCTGACTTGAAGGAACATACGAAGTACCTCATTCATCTTCTTTCTAAAGAATGTGGTAAGGAAGTAAGATAATCCTATTGGGCCAAGTCGTCTGAGGGATATGGGTCTCAGGACAGGGACCTCAAAGTCTGAGTTTGGTCATCATTCAAGATAACTCCAGGCTAAGAGAAGAAGGGGCAGAGAAATCAATAATCTTGATCAGGACTATTATCCTGAATAGCCTTTGTACCTGGCTCAAGGCCCAGCTCCTTCTCAGATAGAAATCAAAGTCATTCTGAAACTTCTGTAGAATGTCATTCTACATTTCTCCAAGCCAGTGACTGAATTTGCTGTTCAATTTGAACCTTATTTAAAAGTTGTCCACCAATTCATTTCAGAAAACTCACCTGCCTATATTCTGTATTCTATATCTTGAGGAGTCACTGACCACCCAAATATCTCATGATCCCCTAAAGTATAGCCCTCATTTTTCTAGGATATCAATTTTTTTTCTTTTTTAATCTTTGCTTTTGTTTTTTATAGATGACCAATTTGAGTTCCAAGTTGTCTTCCTCCCACATTACAGATGGACAATATGTGATACAAATGTAAATGTGAAACCATGCAACTCAAACTTCCATGTTTATCAGTTGCTTCTCTGGAAGTCGATATTTTTTTCCTTCATAAATCCTTCAGGGCTGACTTGAATGTTCATTCAGAATAGCTGTTACTCCCTAAATAAAATTGCTGTTACAATATACAGCATTCTCTTAATTCTAGTGATTTCACTGCATTATATCATGTCTCTTTTTTTCCTAAAATAAACATGTTCATTATTTCTTATAGAACAATGTTATTTTATCACAATTATATACTATAACTTAGCCATTAGTTGACTTTCTTTTCACAAGTTTCTTTCATGACTTTTCTCCAATTTTTCTCTACCTCTTATTTGATTTTTAAAGTCCTTTTTAAGTTCTTCAAGAATTCTTTTTGGGCTTATGATCATTTTATATTTTGCATTGAAGTTTTACAAGTAGCTGTTTTGACTTTATTGTCTTCTGAGTTTGATCCCTGATCTTTTATAATACCACAGTAATTATCTCTGGTTAGATTCTTCCTCCCTTGCTCTTTGTTATTTTTTTTTTTATTTTTAGCAGCATGTTTTTTCTTGGTTCTTAACTTTGTTAGGGTCAGCATCAATTCATGTAAGTCTTTCCAGGCTTTGATAAAATGAGCCTGCTCAGCATCATATGTAATGGAGATAAACTGGAACCATTCCCAATAAGATCAGGGGTGAAACAAGGTTGCCCATTATCACCATTACTATTTAATATTGTATTTGAAATGCTAACTTTGGCAATAAGACAAGAAAAAAAGATTAAAGGAATTAGAGTAGGTCATGAGGAAACCAAATTATCACTCTTTGCAGATGATATGATGGTATACTTAGAGAACCCTAGAGAATCAACTAAAAAACTATTAGAAATAATCCACAACTTTAGCAAAGCTGCAGGATTCAAAATAAATCCACATAAATCATCAGCATTTTTATACATCACTAAAAAAATCCAGCAGCAAGAGATACAAAGAGAAATTCCATTTAAAATAACTGTCAATAGTATAAAATATGTGGGAATCTATCTGCCAAGGGAAAGTCAGAAACTGTGTGAAAAAAACCTACAAAACACTTTCCACACAAATAAAGTCAGATCTAAACAACTGGAAAAATATCAAGTGCTCTTGGATAGGTTGAGCTAATATAATAAAGATGACAATACTACCTAAACTAATCTATTTATTTAGTGCTATACCAATCAGACTCCCAAGACATTATTTAACTGACCTAGAAAAAATAACAAAATTCATCTGGAAAAACAAAAGGTCAAAAATTTCAAGGGAATTAATGAACATTTTTACATAATGACTAGAACCAGGAGATCATTGTACACAACAAGATTATACGATTATCAGTTCTGAGGGACATGGCTCTCTTCTACAATGAGATGATTCAAACCAGTTCTAATTGTTCAATGAAGAAAGCCATCTACACCCAGAGAGAGGTCTATGGGGACTGAGTATGGACCACAATTTTTCTGTTGTTTGCTTATATTTTGTTTTCTTCCTCAGGTTTTTTTTTTCTTCTTCCTTCTTGATCTGATTTTTCTTGTGCAGCAAGATAACTGTATAAATATGTATACATGCATTGGATTTAACATATATTTTAACATATTTAACATGTATTGGACTATCTGCCATCTAGGGGGGCGGTGGGGAGAAAGAGGGGAAAATTTGGAACAGAAGATTTTAGAAGGGTCAATGTTGAAAAATTATCCATGCATATGTTTTATGAAAAAAAAGTTTTAATAAAAATAAAAAATAAAATAAAATAATAAAATCAGCCTGCTCAACATTTCTTACAGAACAATAACATTTTATTTCATTGATATACATAACTTATTCAGCCATTCCCCAATTGGAAAGCATCCACACTCAATTTCCAATTCCTTACCACCACAAAAAGAAGTTCTACATTTTTATACATGTGGGTATAATTTCTTTAGGTTACCCCTTTTGTCTAAATCATATACTCACTTGGATTTTGTCACTATATGGTAACTGATCTATTGATATTGATCTATTCCTAGTCTCTGCCACTCCAATGCTCTCCAATTTTCTTAATAATTTTTGTCAAATAGTAAATTCTGGAACCAATAACTGGGCTCATTGGTTGTATCAAACACTAGGCTATTGGGCTCATTAGTCAGAAGAAAAAACTTTTGTAAAAAAGACACCACATTTTTAAAAAAGGAGTTAAAAAACAAGAAATAAAGGAAATATAAGAAAGTAAGGTGGAGAGAAATACACAACTAATAATAATAGATGGGAATGAAATAAACACCCTTAAAAGGAGCAAGTGTAGCAGAATGATTACAAAACAGAATCCAACAAAATGTTGTTTACAAGAAACACACTTGAGACATAAAGATACATAGAGAATTAAAGTGAGAGACTGGAGAAATTTATTTTCCTTCACAAAAGTAGGGGTAGCAATCATGAGATCAGATAAAACAACATCAAAAACAGATCTAATTTTAAAAAAGGTAAACAAGAAAGCTACATTATACTGAAAGGTATTACAGACAATAAATTTATATCAATACCAAACACGTATACATCATATAGCACAGAAATCTAAATTTTAAAGGAAAATTAAATTAATAAGGAGAAAGAAATTATAATATAGAGGACCTCAATTTCTACCATCTCATAACTCTGACCAAAAAAAAAATTTTTTTAAAGAAGTGAAAGACCTAAATATCACTTTAGAAAAGTTAGAGATAATACGCCTCTGGAAAATATCAATCTGGAACAAAAAAGAGTATTCGTATTTTTCAGCTGTGTTTGGCACTTTCCCAAAAATTAACCATATATTACAAACATAAAAACCAGATAAAAATGCATATAATCAAAAATATTAAATTCAACTTGTATGACAATGCAATAAACATATCCTATAAATGAGCTTTAAAGCAAAAGTAAACATCAATGAGAATTAAGTAACTCAAACGTAAAGAACACATGAGTCAAAGAACAAATCATAGAAGCAAAATAAGATAAGAAAAGAGCATAAATTTGAGGGATGTGGCCAAAGCAAGATTTAAAGGAAATGTTATATCTTAAATATTTTCATCAATAAAAGAAAGCAGATCAACAAATAAGGCATGCAGGAAAAACAATGAGAAAACCAACAAATTTAACATTATTTCCCAATTAAAAATCATGGTAGAAATTTTAAAATCAAAGAGGAGAAAAAAATTGAAAGCAAACCTCCCAATTAACTAATAAATAAAACTATGAACAGGAAAAAAAGGAAACATAAGCTATTAAATAATTTGATTTAAAAAATAAAATTACCGTTATCAAAAAAAGGAGAAAAATTCACAATTGATGGGGGAAAATTAAAAAGAATTTATTTTGCCCAAGATATGTCAATAAAACTGACAATCCAGTATAACAACTCCCTCATCACTGTCATACTGCTTTTTTACTGTGGAGTTTTTGCCATGTAGTTCTCTGTTCCTCAGAGAGATGCCAGTGGAGGTCAGGAAGTAAGTTGGAATAATTAGCTACAGAAGGACAACCTAAAGATAATATTCAAAATACCTTCTGATTAATGACAAATGACAACAAATATAGGAAATCCTGAAGAATGGATAAAGGAACAGAACAAATTTGCTCTAATTCATAGTTTCTTGGAGTGACTAAGCTCCAACTTGAGATATTACATTTCCACTTATTTGAAATTCCTTGAATTTCCTAAAAAGTAAAGGGAGAAATGAACAATGTTTATGCCCCTTACCCCTTGATAATACAGATTAGTCTATCAGAAAATAAACCTTAATGAATGTCTCATAGACACATGAAAATCAGGAGTGTCATACAAAAATAAGACAAGCATAGGCTTTGCCCTTGAAGAGCTCACAATTACTTTATAGGGTTTTGATCCTAGAATACATTTTCTGAAATTTAATAACAGTTACAAAGTTGTCTGAAGATCTATCATATTCAGAATATGCACAGAGTCAAAGTTTGGTGTGTACTCTCCGATGTGTCATAAGGCCAGACCAGTGCCTGAAGGGTTTCCCACATTCTTTACATTCATAGGGCTTCTCTCCAGTATGAATTCTCTGATGTTGAGTAAGAGCTGAGCGTTGATTGAAAGCTCTCCCACATTCATTACACTCATAGGGTTTCTCTCCAGTATGAATTCTCTGATGTTGAATAAGGGAAGAGTTCTGATTGAAGGCCTTCCCACATTCTCTACAATGATAGGGTTTATCTCCAGTGTGTATTCTCTGATGCTGAATAAGATCTGAGCTCACCCTGAAAGCTTTCCCACATTCACTACATGAATAGGGTTTCACTCCAGTATGAATTTTTTGATGTTTCCTAAGATATGAACGGCGGCTGAATGCTTTCCCACACTGAGTACATTTGTGAGGTTTCACTCCTATATGAATTCCCTGATGTTTTCGAAGTTCTGAGTTCTGCTTGAAGGTTTTCTCACATTCATTACATTCATAAGGTTTCTTGACAGTCTCATCTATTTGATGTACACTAGAAAAAGAATTCTGTCTAGAGTTTTGGTCGTTTATATTTGATATATGGGTCTTCTCTTCTGCTGGAACTCTATGTTGTGTAACCAGATTTGAGTTCAAATGACAACTACACAAACATTCATCATATTTATGGCCATTCTCTCCTAAGGAAATTTTTTCAGAAGGCATAGTCACTACAATAAAATTTTCATCCTGGGAAAGGGATTCATCTTCTTCCTCCATTTTGTTTCCCTGACGCCTATCTGAAGTGCTTTCACATTCATAGGCTTCTCCCATCTTGGTTCCCTTGGAAATAGACATGGGAAGGTTTCCAGGTATCTTCTCCTGTGATTCCCCTTCTTCAGAAAGTTCTTGCTTTGGAAGCGACCACTTGGTACCAGTCTCAAAATCTGAAATGATCAACAGAAAATACAAATGTCATGTATACTGGGAGAAAACAAACTTCTTAAAGGAAATATTGACAAAGGTTCACATCTCTGAAGTCCATTAAATATACATTACCTGTTGTAGTTATTACAACAATCCTTTGAACATGCAGGAAGTATGATCATCCTTATTTCTATATGTTAGGAAACTTAAGGGTAAGAGAGATGATATGACTATAGATTTCAAGTGGGAAGGGTCTTTAGAGGCAATCTATTTCAACCCTCTTTTACAAATGAGGAAACTGAGGCTAAAGAACGATTCAATTACCTGACCAACTTTACACACAGTGAATAAGTTGTGAAACTGGGATTAAATCCAGATTTAATCTAAACACATCATCATTTAAATGAAACCACTTTGCTTCTTAGAAAACAGAATGATCAAAATTAAGTTTATGTTGTTCAAAATATGAATACAATCTATGGATGTTTCAATAGAGTTTCACAAAGAGAATCTCAATCTAAAGGAAATGTCAATAGGAAACAAGGGTGAAAATACAGGCCCCAAGAGGGAGAAGCAGGCAAGCAGTATCTTGCAGAGAAGAAAATGTAGCTAAAAAAAAGAAAAAAAAAGAACCAGTCTACAAAACCAAAAAAAAAAAAAAAAAAAGGAAGACATAAATTGGAGAAAGTAAGAAGCCAATAAGATGACAGGAAAAGATGATGATGAATGTTGGAGGGGATGTGGGAAACTGGGACACTGATACATTGTTGGTGGAACTGTGAATGGATCCGACCATTCTGGAGAGCAGTTTGGAACTATGCTCAAAAAGTTATCAAACTGTGCATACCCTTTGATCCAGCAGTGTTTCTACTAGGCTTATATCCCAAAGAGCTCTTAAAGGAAGGAAAGGGACCCACATGTACAAAAATGAAAGCCCTTTTTGTAGTGGCTAGAAACTGGAAACTGAATGGATGCGCATCAATTGGAGAATGGCTGAATAAATTACGGCATATGAATGCTATGGAATATTATTTTCTATAAGAAATGATCAGCACAATGATTTCAGAGAGGCCTGGAGAGACTTGCATGAACTGATGCTGAGGGAAATGAGCAGAACCAGGAGATCATTATACACAGCAACAACAATATTATATGATGACCAATTCTGATGGACATGGCTCTCTGCAACAATGAAATGTCTCAAACCAGTTCCAATTGTTCAGTGAAGAAAGCCATATACACCCAGAGAGAGGGATATGAAATGTGGACCACAACATAACATTTTCATGCTCTCTATTGATGTTTGCTTGCATTGTGTTTCATTTCTCTGATTTTTTTTCTCTCTTGTAGATACGATTTTTCTTGCACAACAATGATAAGTGTGGAAATATGTATACATATATTGGACTTGTCAAGTATTTTAACATAATTAACATGTAGTGGACTTCCTGCCATTTAGGGGAGGGGAAGGGACTGGGGGAAAAATTTGTAACAGAAAGCTTTGTAAAGATCAATGCTGAGGAACTACCCATACATATGTTTTGCAAATAAAAAGCTTTAATAAAAAAAATGACTGGGTGCATTACAAAAAAAAAAAAAAAAAGAAAGAAAGAAAGAAATGATCAGCAGGACGATTTCAAAGAGGCCTAGAGAGACTTGCATGAATTGATGCTAAGTGAAATGAACAGAATCAGGAAATCATTATACACATCAACAACAAAACTATTCAATGATCAATTCTGATGGTCATGGCTTTCTTCAACAATGAGATGTTTGAAACCAGTTCCAACGGTTCAGTGATGAAGAGAGCCATTTACACCCAGAGAAAGGCCTGTGGGAACTGAGTGTGGACCACAACATAGCATTTTCATGCTTTCTGTTGATGTTTGCTTGCATTTTGTTTTCCTTCTCAGGTTTTTTTTTTCTTTCTTACTAGATCCAATTTTCTTGTGCAGCAAGATAACTATAAATTTGTATACATACATTGGATTTATCATATATTTTAACATATTTAACATATATTGGACTCCCTGCCATCTAGGGGAGGGGCAGGGGGAAGGAGGGAAAAATTTGTAACAGAAAGTTTTGCAAGGGTCAATGTTGAAAAAGTACCCATGTGTATATATTGTAAACAAAAAGCTTTAATAAAAAAATCCACTGTCCCCCAAAAAATATAAAAAGAAAATAAGAAGCCAAGACAGAGGGAATAATTTCATATACAAAAATATTTATAACAGAACTTTTTTTATTATAACAAAGAACCTGGAGGAAATGAATACTCATAATCTGAAGAATGACTGAACAAATTGTGGTATATAAAAATAATAAAATATTATAGTGCATAAAGAAATTATCAAGGGGGGAAGGGGAATGAAACCAATATGGCAAAGAAAAGACAGCAACTGTCCTGACTTCTCCCCAAAATCCCTCCAAGCATCTTTAAATAATGCCATAAAACAATTCCTGGAGCAACAAAATCTACAAAAGGATGGAGTGAAATAATTATCCAGCCTAAGACAGTCCAAAGATTAGCAGGAAAAGATCTCCTGTACCTGGGAGAGAGTGGAACATAGTCCAGCACAGACCCAGCCTCAGTAAACCAGAAACGGGTCTTGGGACCCACTGAATCAGCAGCAGTAGCAGCTGCTTCTAGAGCTCTACAGACAGCAGACACAGGCAGCCCATAGACAGTAGATGGAAAGAACAAATAATCAGAAGTAGATTACAGAGGCCTCTTTGCTGGCATTGAGGCCTGGACCCTGTAGCTTTGCTTAGGCTTAGATCTGTATAGATCCTGGGCAGCAGTACCAAGATAAGAAGAAGCACTAGCACACCAGAGCTTTCAGTGACATTGAAGTAAGGACCATCTTCACAGTTCCAGGGCCAAAAAAGAGTACCTGTGGTCACTCACAGATCAGAGCACAAAGTAGGAAAATAGTAAGCACACCTCTTCATAGATCATATCACCTTAAAAGCACTGAAAATTTACAGGTCTCCAGAAGGATCTCTGAAAACACAAACACCCTGAAGCTTGGAAAGTGTACCCCCCACTTTGGAAGTAGATTCCTACTTTAACAAAAAGTTACAAATCAGGGGATGGAGCCAAGATGGCAGAGTAAAAACAGGACTCTCTGTGCCCTCCTCTGACCTTCTCATAAACCAACAGTAGATTAAGCCTCTAAAATGATTCTTAAGTCAAAGAACCCACAAATACTTGGACTACAAAACATTGCTCGCAGAGGTACCTTGAAAAAGCTCCAGAGCAGGTCTCTTCCAGTCAGGCAGGGGGTCGGGCAGTTTGCCAGGTGCGGCTCCGGGAAACAGGGCAGGAAGCCAGGCGGGACTCAGTGTGGCAGATTCTAAACACTTGGGGAGTCTATTTGAGGCACTCTGGACACTCTGCCCTGACTGCGGGCAGGTGCTCTGGCAGATCTGCCTTTGGTAAAAGGTAGATTGTAACCCACTACAAATGCAGGACCTAGCTCTGCTGGCCCAGCACCAGAAGTCAATCAGCTGAACTTCCCCAGGGCAAACAAGTATTTGCCACTTCCCTGCTTTAAACAGACCTCAAGCTTTAAAAAATGCGTAAGAAACAGAAAGGAGCTCTCACCATAGACAGCTTTTATGGAGAGAATGAAGGGCAAACCTCAGATCCTGAGGTTCCTATATGCAAAGCAACTCCAGAGATAGCCACCAAGGGAGAGAAGACCTATTGCCCCTTTCACAAAGCTTTCCTGGAAGACTGCATAAAGAATCTTAAAAGAAAGTTAGATGAAAAATGGGAAAATGAATTGAGATCACTGCAAGAAGGATATAATGCCCTACAAAAGAGATATGATAAAGACACCAATTCACTGAAAAACAAAATTGGTGAATTGGAAAAAGTCTGCAATGAACAAAAAAATTCAATTGGCCAGTTACAAAAGGAACTAAAAAAGGTAACTGAAGAAAATAATACTTTAAAAATTAGAATTGAACAAATGGAAGTGAATAATAAGACTTCAAGAATCAATCAAACAAAAACAAAAAAATGAAAAAATAGAAGAAAATATGAAATATCTCCTAGGAAAAACAACTGACCTGGAAAATAGATCTGAGAGACAATCTAAGGATTATTGGACTTCCTGAAAGTCATGATGAAAAAAAGAACCTAGACACTATCTTCCAGGAAATCATTAAAGAAAACTGCCCTGATGTTTTAGAATCAGAAGGCAAAATCACCATCGAAAGAATTCACCAATCACCTCCTGAAAGAGACCCCAAAATTAAAACCCCAAGGAATATCGTGGCTAAATTTCAGGACTATTGCACCAAGGAAAAGATATTGCTAGCAGCTAGAAAGAAACAATTCAAATACCAAGGAACTTTAATTAGAATCACACAAGATTTGTCAGCCTCCACATTGAAGGATCGAAGGGCCTGGAACTAGATATTCCAAAAGGCAAAGGAACTTGGATTACAGCCAAGAATAAGCTATCCTGCTAGAATGAGAATTATCTTCCAGGGAAGAAGATGGACATTTAATGATATGGGTGAATTTCACCTATTTCTAATGAAAAGACCAGACCTGAAGAAAAAATTTGACCTCCAAACACAGAATTCAAGAGAAGCATAAAAAGGTAAAAAGGAAGGACTCTTGAGAACTACACTACTACTATAAGTATACTTAAAGAACATGGGTATAATTTGATTTCACTTTGATAATATGTAAAAGAAACCAGAGGTGGAAGGGCTATCATACTAGGAAAAAAAAGAGGGAAAAGGAGGTAAAATAAGGTTTTAAAAAAAGGAAGTAAAAAGAAGGTAAAATCTCATGAAGAGGCAAAGAAAACCTAATATAATTGAGGGAAAGAAGGGAGGGGGATGAGCATTGTGTGAATCTTACTCTAATCAGAATGGGCTCTAAAAGAATATATCAAACACATTTGGTTTCATAGAGAAACTACTTATAGGGAAGTGGGAGGGAAAGGAGGAAAAGAAAGGGATTGACTAATAGACGGGAAAATAGAAGAATTAGGGGAAAGGTGTAAAAAAAGGGGGAGGGGCTCTAAGGGGGGAGGACTGTTTGAAGGAGGTGGTCATCAAAAGCAAAATACTGGGGAGGGGGAAGGGAGAAAGGAGAAAGGAAAAAGGGAAACATAACTTTGGGTAAATAAGATGGCAGGAAATACAGAATATTTTAACTGTTAATGTGAATGGGATGAACTTCCATAAAGCGGAAGAAAATAGCATACTGGATTAAAAGCCAGAATCCAACAATATGTTGTTTACAAGAAACACATAGAAAACATAGAGATAAATACAGAGTAAAGGTCAAGGTCTGGAACAGAATCTATTAAGCTTCAGGTGAACAAAAAAAAGCAGGGGTTACAATCCTGATCTCAGATCAAGTAAAAGCAAAGATAGACCTAATTAAAAGAGACAAGGAAGGAAACTATATTTTACTAAAGGGTACCATAGATAATGAAGCCATTTCAATACTAAACATATATGCACCAAGTGGTATAGCATTCAAACAAAGAATAATTGGAACTCTTAACTGAACACCAGATACATAATTTTGATTATATTAAGTTAAAAAGTTTTTGTACAAACAAAACTTAATGCAGACAATATTAGGAGAGAAGGAATAAATTGGGAAATCATCATCACATTTAAGGGTTCTGATACAGGCCTCATTTCTAAAATATATAGAGAATTGTCTCATATTTATAAGAATTCAAGCCACTCTTCAATTGATAAATGGTCAAGAAATAGACTGGAAACATAAGAATACAACAGAAAAAAATTCTCACTTTAGAAAGTTATCATGGTGACAAGGAAGATCAAAACATACACTTTGAAGAAGATAACAAAGTCAAAACTCCAACATCCAAAGCCTCAGGAAAAATGTGAATTGGTCTCAAGCCATGGAAGGGTTCAAAAAGGATTTTGGAAATCAAATAAAAAGAGGTAAAAGAAAAACTGGGAAAGAAATGAGTTATGCAAGAAAATCATGGAAAATGAGTCAACAGCTTGGTAAAGGAAATACACACAAATTAAAAAAAAAACTGAAGAAAACAATACGTTAAAAAATAAAATAGGCCAAATTGTAAAAAGTTGTATAAAAAGCTAGTGAGAAGAATTCCCTTAAAGGCAGAATTGACCAATATGGGAAAAAGGAGCACAAAAATTCACTGAATTTTTTTTAATTTTTTTATTAAAGCTTTTTATTTATATAACATATGTATGGGTAGTTCCTCAGCATTGATCTTTACAAAGCTTTCCATTACAAATTTTACCCCCAGTCCCCTCCCCTCCCCTAAATGGCAGGAAGTCCATGACATGTTAATAATGTTGAATTACTTGACAAGTTATGCAAGAAAAATCCTATCTACAAGAAAAAAAAGAAAATCAGAGAAAGGCAACACAATGCAAGCAAATATCAATAGAGATCATGAATATGTTATGTTGTGGTCCATATTTCACTCTCTGGGTGTATATGTTTTCTTCAGTGAACAACTGGAACTGGTTTGAGACAATTCTTTGTTGCAGAGAGCCATGTCCATCAGAATATTTTCATCATGTAATACTGTTGTTGCTGTGTATGATGATCTCCTGGTTCTGCTCGTTTCACTCAGCAGCAGTTCATGCAAGTCTCTCCAGGCCTCACTGAAATTGTCTTGCTGGTCGTTTCTTATAGAGCAAAAATATTCTATAACATTCATATACCATAATTTATTCAGCCACTCTCCAATTGATGGGCATCCCTTCAGTTTCCAGTTTCTAGCCACTACAAAAAAAGGCTACCACAAACATTCTTGCACATGTGGGTCCCTTTCCCTCCTCTAAGATCTCTTTGGGATATAGGCCCAGTAGAAACACTGCTGGGTCAAAGGGTATGCACAGTTTGATAGCTTTTTGAGCATAGCTCCAAATTGCTCTCCAGAATGGTTGGATCCGTTCACAGTTCCACCAACAATGTATTAGTGTCCCAGTTTTCCCACATCCCCTCCAACATTCATCGTTATCTTTTCCTGTCATTTTAGCCAATCTGACAGGTGTGTAGTGGTATCTCAGAGTTGTCTTAATTTGCATTTCTCTGATCAATAGTGATTTGGAGCAACTTTTCATATGACTAGAGATGGTTTTAATTTCATCATCTGAAAATTGTCTGTTCATATCCCTTGACCACTTATCTATTGAAAATTCACTGAATTAAAAAAAAATTCCTTAAAAAGTAGAATTGACAAAATGGAAAAGAAAGAACAAAAGTTCACTGAAAAAAAAATAATTCTTTAAAGATTAGAATTGAGCAAATAGAAGTTAACGACTTTATGAGAAATCAAGAAATAATAAAACAAACCAAAGGAATGAAAAAATAGAAAATAATGTGAAATTGGAAAAAAGAAATGACTTTGAAAATAGGTCCAGAAGAGATAATTTTTAAATTATTGGATTGCTTGAAAGCCATGATCAAAAAAAGGAATCTAAA
>JAJPUD010004033.1:86523-106707 GCA_023553655.1 Myrmecobius fasciatus
TTTAGATTCCTTTTTTTGATCATGGCTTTCAAGCAATCCAATAATTTTAAAATTAACTCTTCTGGACCTATTTTCAAAGTCGTTTGTTTTTTCCAATTTCACATTATCTTCGATTTTTTCATTCCTTTGGTTTGTTTTACTATTTCTTGATTTCTCATAAAGCCCATCAATAGGGGAATGGCTAAATAAACTGAAATATGTGATTTTGATAGAATATTGTTGTGCTATAAGAAATGATGAGCAAAATGCTCTCAGAAAAACCTGGACTTTCATTTGCTAATACAAAGTGAAATGTAATGTGTACAAAGTAACAGCAATATTGTAAGAAGCTGTGATCTAAGACAACTCTAAAGAACTTATGATGAAAAATGCTATCCATCTCCAAAGAAAGAACTCATTGTTTCTGAATATAGATTGAAACATATTTTTTTTACTTTATTTTTTTGAGGGTTTTTTTTTGGGGGGGTCGATCTGTTTTCTTTCACAACATGACTAATATGGAAATATGTTTTGCATGACTACACATATAATAACACATATCAAATTGTCTTCACAACAAGGTGGGTGGGGAGGGAGAAAAGAAGAGAATTTGGAACTCTTTTCTAGGCCTTAGCACAGCCTGCCACATAGTAAGGATTTCATGAATGCTCATTTGCCATGCCAGTGGGATTGGGCAAAAAGGGGGTATCAGTAGTAAGACAATGTAAAGGGACATCTCAGTCTTATACCTTAAGAACATATCCATAAAAACCCTTTAGTTCCGCAATTCATGTTATTTTATATAGTTCAACACTTGTCACTCTATGAGCCAGAATGGTCTATATATACCTAATAAGAACCACTAAGAATATAGATGCCTGATTTCTTACAAACCTTATCAAAAGGGCTTTAAGTGGAAAAGGAAGGGAGAAAACTGCTTATTGCCACCTAAGTAGAGATCACAGGAATGAACTACAATATAGGAAGGAACGGAAATGGTCAGAATATCATAGGAAACAAAAATCCAAAACAAGAGAGAAAAAGCGCTACAGCTTACACTATCTATGCACAAAAACAAAGCCAGCCAGATTACAGCCCCTACTACCAGGAGGGAAATTTGACCTTCCATATATCACTGAAGCTTGGCTAGATGAGACCAAGGTCTTCCACAAGCTCTACAAAGATATATATACCTTACCTGAAAGCAACAAGACAGAAAAGAGATAGGGGCAAAGTGAGGGTTGGGACATAGGAAGTGTGTCATGGCATATCAACAAGATTTACTTTGGGGAGGAATTACAGAAACTAAAGAAGGGAAGCATGATGCAGAGGAGTATAAAAGCACATATTAAAAAGATTTTTTTTTCCAAAAAAAATTTCTTTTGTAAAACTAAAAAATTAAGAAATATCATTTTCCTCTTTTTTTATTAAAGCTTTTTATTTGCAAAACATATGTATGGGTAGTTCTTCAACATTGACCCTTATAAAGCTTTCATTACAAATCCCCCCCCCCAGTCCCTTCCCCTCCCCTAGAGGGCAGGAAGTCCACTACATGTTAATTATGTTAAAATACTTGACAAATTGAATATATGTATGCATATTTCCACATTTTCCTTGCTGTGCAAGAAAAATCATATCTACAAGAAAAAAACAATCTGAGAAAGGAAACCCAATGCAAGCAAACAACAATAGAGAGCATGAAAATATTATGTTGTGGTCCACATTTCATATCCCTCTCTCTAGGTGTAGAAATATTTCTCTAGCCTAAAAAGCTTTTTCCAGATTGATCTGTTTGAAGGGAATTAAGTTGCAGGAAGAAATGCAGTGAAGAGCTCCCTGCAAAATTCCTTCAAAAAGAGCTAGAAAACATACCAGATTAAATCCTGATGAGGAAATTCAAGGGAAAGGTCACAATGAATCACCTGTCCAATCCAGGTCAGCATTAGAAAAACAGAGAAAGGGAAAAGATACTGGGAAGTGGGTCTGGTGTAGCAGGTACCCAGCACTTGGGGAGAAGCTGTGAGCCAGCCACGAATGGCCTGTACCCAGCCCAGGGCTTCCCTGGGCCCAGGCCTGGGCAGCGTCTTGGGGACAACATGGTTGCTCACCACCCATTTCCAGGTTATTGATTTGGGTCAAGCAGAGAACAGGCAAGTCCAGGCTTCATAAGTTTAAAAACTATCAGCCAAGGTAAGGACAGGGCCCATGCAGAGTGAGATCTTGTTTCCAGTCTCCAGCTCAGTTTGAGGACCACAAAGAATAACCCGGGAGGAATTGCAGCCTAAGAGAAGCCTGCAGTTCTGTCACTCTGAACCAGGAGAGCTTCCCAGATATATGATAGTAACTGACTCCAACAAGAGTCTACTGTTGCTCAAACCAAAACCAATCAGAACTTGCAACCATATCTTGACCTGGGATCAAATGGCTCATTTTGGGAGAACTGAAAGCATGGGGGTCTCAAGCTGTCCTTGATATCCTAAAACAAGACAATACTCAAAAACCCAATGAAACAGCAACTAGACCAGCCCAGACCTTCCCTACATAAGTGCACAGAGACTAGTTCTAACATCAAATTTGAAGTCAAGAAATGGGCTGGAAGAAAAAGAGAGAGAAAAAATAGCTGTAATGGTAACAGGCTCACTCAGGTCACAAACTTCAAAGAAGGGAATTATGCCAAAACATCCTGGAGATGAAAAGCCTCAAACACACAGTGTGGGCACAAATTCAACTAAAATTCCTAGAAAAGATGAGGTAACAGTTAAAAAAAAGGAGTTTAAAATTTTTATAAATGGGAGAATGCTAGAGAAAAGAAATGAGAGCTAGCTATGAAAGAAAAGATTTGAAAAGCAATTAACAGCTTGATATAAGAGGTACAAAATCTTATACAAGCAACAAATTCCCTGAAAATTAAATTGGACCAAATAAAAGCCAATGACACCATGAGACAATAAATATTAAAACAAAGTCAAAATATTGAAAAAAAATTAAGAAAATTTAAGATATCCCAAAGCAAAAACAACTAATTTGGAAAACAGATCAAATAGAAAAAAATTAAGAATCATTCCAATACTGAATGCCAGGATAAAAAAAAAAGCCTAGACATTTTATTTCAAGAAATCTTTAAAGAAAACTCCCCAGATCTTTTTAGAACCAAAAGGCAAAGTGGAAATAGAAGGAATCTACTAGTTACCTGCTAAAAGAAATTCCAACATGAAAATTTGAAATTGCAGCCAAAATCCAGAGTTTCCAGATCAAATAAAAAAATACTGCAAATAGCCAGAAAGAAAAAATTAAAGTACAAAGAAGTCATAATCAGGGTCATACACTACTATTTAGCTGCACCACGACTAAGAAATAGAAAGCTTAAAATATGACATTCCAAAAGACACATATATATATGGGGGAGAAGAGAGAGAATACACACATACACACACACACACACACACACACACACACACACACACACAACACATACATACTTCTCTTAACTACACCTTTGGCTGGTAGCCAAGAATAACTTACTAAAACTGAGTATACAATCCTACAGGGGAAATAACAGATCTTTAAATCAAAGAGAGGACTTCCAAGTATTCCCAATGAAAAGACAGCTCTGGGTAGAAACACCAAAGTTCAAATAGAGGAGTAAAGGGAAATGTAAAAAGGTAAATATAAATAAACAGTGATAAAGGTTAACAAAGAGAAACTGCTTGTATTCTAATATGAAGAGATGAAACCCTCTGAATCCTATCATCATCAGGGTCACAGAGCAAATTGGACTTTGGCTTTACAGTGGAATCTAATTGACCTTTAATGTTTTGAATTGAATTAAGATTTGGAATGACCTTGTTATGTCTTGATAATTCAAGAAGAATGGAAAGGAAAGGGCAGAGAATAATTGAGTAGGTGGGAGAAATTTAAAGAAAATTATCTCAACTGGGGTTCACAAATAAATACCTGACACTTGATAGGCAGCTAACACTTGAACCTCACCCTTAATCTGAAATGGTCAAAGAATGAAAGAACACATGCACATGCATGTGTACACACACATACACACACACATAGTTGGATACAGAAATACATTTATTAGCAGGGAAATAGGAGGGAAATGGAAGAAAGGAGAAATGGAGAAGAGCAGAGTATGGGAAGATTAGTTTTAAGTAAAACCCTAAGGATGAATTTATAGCTCTTTTTGAGATAGCAAAGTATGGGAATTATGAGGGGGTGCCCATAAACTGGGTGATCAAATGCCATGGTGCTAGAAGCAAATGGTGATGGGAATGGTTTCAGAGAAACTCGGGAAGACTTGCATGAACTGAGGCAGCAGGAAGTGAAAAGAACTAGGAACACAATTTATACAGAGACAACAATATAATAAAGACAACAACTTTGAAAGAATTAGGAACTCTGATCAGCATAATGACCAACCAAGGCTACGGTGAGGTGAAAAGAAGGGACTAGAGGGAAGGGAAAGAAGATAAATTTTTGTTTATTAAAAAAAATGCAACATTCTTTCAAATATGCTAATCTCTCAATGCCTCAATTTACTAATTTTTTATAACCTATTAAAGGTGGGGCCATGGAAAGAGCTCCGGTCCTGAAATTGGGAAGATTAAAAAAAAAATCCCTGGACAAGTTATATGACTAGCCCGAAATCACACTGATTGAAATTAGCAAACCAAGACCTTCAACTAATGTCCTTTAATACTAAATCCTGTGCATCATACTCTTTTTTTTTTTAAATTTCAGTAGTATTTTTATTTTTTCAATTACATGCAAAGACCCCTTTCAACATTTATCTCTGCAAGATTTCAAGTTTCAAAACTTTTTTCTCCCTCCTTCTCCCTCTTTCCCTCCCCAAGAAAACAAGCAATCCGATATGCATGCATAGTCATTTCAAACATACCTACACAGTAAGCCATGGTATGAAAGAAAAATCAAAACAAAAGGGAAAAACCATGAGAAAATAAAAATAAAAAAGGTGAAAATAGTATGCCTTCATCCACACTCAGTCTACACAATTCTTTCTCTGGATTCAGATGATATTTTCTATCCTAAGTCTAGTGGAATTGTCTTAAATCACTGCATTGTTGAGAAGAGCTAATTCTATCACAGTTGATCATCATATAATCTTGCTGTTACTGTGTACAATATTCTGGTTCTGCTCACTTCACTTAGCATCAATTCATGTAAGTCGTTCCAGGCTTCTGGGGAATCAGCCTGCTCATCATTTCCTATAGAACAATAATATTCCATTACATAATATACCATAGCTTATCCAGCCATTTCCCAATTGATGGGCATGCACTCAATTTCTAATTTTTGCCACTACAAAAAGGGCTGCTACAAACATTTTTGCACATGTGGGTCCTTTCCCCTCTTTTATGATTTCTTTGGGGTGGATACAGACTCAGTAGTGACATTGCTAGATCAAATAGTATGCACAGTTTTATGGCCCCTTGGGCATAGTTCCAAACTGCTTTCCAGAATGGTTGAATCAGTTCACAACTCCACCAATAATGCATTAGCATCACACTACCTCTTAATAACTGAAAAGCAGAAAGTCAGGAGCCAGACCCTGTTCTAACTCATTTTTTAAAAACTCCCTCTCCCATCACCACCTCTGCTCTCCCTTCTCCTCCTTCTGATATTCATCAGTCTTGCTCCTCACCTCTTTCTTGTGGGAACTGAGGCTCTGGAGACCCACATTTGATCTCGGCATTCATAGGCTGAATGTGGACATTCAGTGCATCCTGTGCTGCTTTCAAGGGTATCATCTTCTCCCAGGTCTCTCCCTTTCTCTGTGCATTTGATGCAACCTGAAGATAGTGAGATATATCATTTGGCTTTGTGAAAGAATCATAATGGAAGCTAAAACATGAAATATATAAAGAAAACACATTCCTACAGGAATACAAGCCAGGAGAGGAAGAACCAAAGTCTTGTTTGTCATATTCAAATTAGCTGTATTAAGATAAACTATATAACAACACAGGAGGCACTTTTTATTAATAATGAATAGTCTGCTGCCCTTCAGGAAAATGGCTTGGCACATGAAAGAATTTTCACAGGAAATTTTGTTATTTATACACAGGAAATCTCATGAATTTTCATGTGATTCACAGACACACACACACACACACACACACACACACACAGGGGGATGGGGGAGGGGGGAAGGCATGGGGGAGGGGGGAGGGCATGGGGGGAGGGGGAGGGCATGGGGGGAGGGGGGCCCCCCCTCCTCCCCTCGAGGTAGCAACATAGCTCGTTTGTATTTTACGGCCAAAACTTTTTTCAATTTTGTTCTCCTGACCCTCGCCCTCTGCCCCCCAAGGCCCTCGAAGCCCTCCTTCCCGCCCCGCCCCCTCCCCGTGATGGTTTCTTATGTAGTAGAGATGTTGTTTCTCGCCGCCCCGCCCCCTCCCCGCCGCCCCGTCCCCGCCCCGGCAGTTTCATATTTGCTAAAGACGAATTTTCTCATTAAACATTTTGTTGTATTTTTTAAAAAAAAATAAATTTCATGTGATTATTTAAGCAAATTAATGATTTAATGCTAAGTACTGTGAATGTATGAGAAATCTTAAAGCAATTATAAAGATATTCCTATTTATATTTATCCATTTTAACCAATTAAAAATAAAGTATGAAAAAAATAAATAAATTATGGGCTTGCTTACATTAATTAATTACATTAATAAATCTAACCATAATCATAATATTACCTTAACTTTTAAAAACTGTGAAAAATCATGCTGTTCAGAATAAGCATAAATCCAAAATATAAAATGTTAAAGAGATTTAGAATATAGAACAAGTAGTCAAAAGAAATCTGATTACTTACTTCCTTTGCTGTTGTGAAAGAATACAACAAAGGAACCTTAAAAGTTATCTAGTCGGATGATTGTTCTTGCACAGCAAGTTAAGTATGGAAAAATGTATACATATATTCAACTTGTCAAGTATTTTAATATAATTAACATGTAGTGGACTTCCTGCCATCTAGGGGAAGGGAGGGGACTAGGGGGGAAATTTTGTAATGGAAAGCTTTGTAAGGATCAATGTTGAAGAAATACCCATACATATGTTATACAAATAAAAAGCTTTAAAAAAAAAAGTTATCTAGTCTAAAGCATTCATGTTACAATATGAGAAACTGAGGACCAGAAAAGTTAAGAGCTTTGCTCTAATAAACTGAAGACAGGATTTAAGCCCAGTTACTGACTTCAGCTTCCCTACCACTCCATGCTTATTTTTAGTCTTCAGCCTTTTTGAGCTTTTACCACAATTGGTACTGCCTACCCCCTTCTCCTTTTTAAAACTCTGCATTTATAGCAATTCTTTTTGTGGTACCTAAGAATTGGAAATTGAAGGTTTGCCCCTCAACTGGGGAATGGCTAAAGAAACTGTGGCATATAGTTATGATGAAATATTTCTGTGCTATAAGAAATGATGAGCAAGATGATTTCAGGAAAAACCTGGAAAGACTTACAAGAATTGACACAAACTGAAGTAAGCAGAACCAGGAGAAGATTGTACACAGTGTTAGCAACATTGTACAATTAAGAACTGTGAATGATTTAGCTATTCTCAGCAATAAACAATATACTATCTGTCTCCAGAGAAAAACTGATAGTTTGAATACAGACTGAAGCAGGTGATTTTTAATTTTCTTTCTTTCTTTTCTTTTCTTTTATTTGAGTCTTCTTATACAAACTGACTAATATGGATTCCCATATTTTTTTACATAATATGTATCTATATATCTATTATAATTGCTTACTGACTTAGGGACAGGAAAGGGTAGAAAATAGTGAGAGAAGGATATAATATAGATACATAGATATGACATAGAACTCAAAACAAAAAAAATACTTTTATTTTAACATGTAACTAAAGAAAAAATAAAATAGTATATATTTAAAGCTCTATTTCCTTGATTTCTATAACACCACACCATACTTCTCCTACTGTCTAACCACTCACTCCTTCTTCGAGGTCTTTCTAGGATTCCTTTCCCCATTCCCAATGCCTAAAAATAAGCATTTCACAAGATTCTGTTCTTTTCCTTCTACACTGCAAGATGGCACAGAAAATAGAGCTGAGCCTAGCTTCTGAAAGACCTAACTTCAAATACAACTTCAGACACTTACTAGATGTGACTCTGAGCAAGTCAATTCACTTCTGTCTACCTCAGTTTCCTCGACTGTAAAATAGGAATAATAGCCCCTATCTCTTGGGGTTGTGGTGAAGTTCAAATGAGATAATATCTGCATTTAGCTTTCCTATCAAGGCCTCTTTCTAAAGAAAAAAAAAAATCCCGCTAGACAGTAGCTACATTCACAGTCCATATTTTGCTAATGCTAAAGGACAAAATGATAGCAGAAAAATAGACTCACATACCCCCTGTAACCATTCTGGAGGATCTGAAGGATCTAGAGCCCACAGGCTGGGAAGTACTGGTATAGATCACTTAGCTGGGAATGAATCATGTGATATAGATTATGTTATATAAATTATAGTACTCCATCTCGAAAATCTTCAATTCTTGAATTCCCTTCCCTAATCACAAATTAACTCTCCACCTTTCCATTTCTACCAAACCTGCTCCTCATAAGCACAATGATTAGTCCCTCTCAACCTTCACTACTGTTCTAGCTTTATCCAACCTCGATCCCCAAGGATCAGCTATTTCAGTGACATTTAGGAATCACCCTAGAATCTTTTACCCCTTTCACTTTTCACAGTGACCCATCCCCAAACTTGAATAACCTTGGCTAGACCTGAAATACTGAATGCTACTGGAGAAAGTAAAAAAACTGTGGGTGAGGGTGAGGAGGTCCAAAACAACCGCCACCAGACTGGGTCCCTCATTACAACTTGCTCTCTTTCTCTTACATTCCCCAGATTCCAAATGTTTTCTACTTTCCCTAAATCCCCAACTTTATTTCTTAGCCCTTTCCCCAATCACAGATGGCCTAACTTCTACTTATCCTGAGGTCATCTGACCTAAACCTCCTCAACTTCTCTTCCTCCCCCACTGCAAAACCTCTCTCTCTCACCCATCTTTTCTTCCCTCTTGACCAAACAAACAGCTGGCCTTCCTCTTTGCCAAGACTAACTCTACTTATCATTTTGATCCCATTCTCTCTTGCCTTCCCCAGGATTTTGTTCCCATGATAATCCTTCCCATAATGAAATCAAGAAGCTCTGAGGGGGAATCCTGCTTCAGACACTTCTAGCTATCTGGGAAAGTCACTAATCAGAGAGTTGTTGTTAGCACTAATGAGATGACAGGTGAAGAGAGAGCACTTTGCAAAACTTCAAGCAATCTATAAATATTAGCTGTGGTTATTAAGTATCCATTTCTCAGGAAGCTCTTTCCTCCCATGGACAAACCATGTTTAGCCTCCCTTATCCTAAAAACACAAATTTTCTACTGACATTGCTACCTCTCTCAAGTGACCACTCCACCTTCCATCCTCTTCAGTGTCAAGTTTCTACTCCACCTTTTTTGCTCCTCTTCAGTGTCAAGTTTCTAAAAAGAATGAACTATATTCATTATTTCTTTTCCCTATCTTTCCTACTATTCTGGCTTCTCTACTCTAGTAGACCTAGTGACTACTTCTAATTTGTCAGCCTTGATCTCTCTGCAGCTTCTGACACTAGTAACTTGCTCTCTCCCTCTTTCCTTATTTTTTCCTCCCCATATGACTTCCTAAACTCTTAGTTTTCTGTTTACCAATCCTTTTCCTCTTTCTTCCTTGATTTTTCTTTTTTCTCTTGCTATCCTCTACAGGCAGATTCTGAAAAGCTCTATCTTTGACCCTCTTCTCTTACTACTTTCTCTCTCCTTTGGATATTATTATCCCACTCACAACTCCAATTCTGGCCTCTATGAAAGCAGAGGATTCCTACTACTATGTCTCTCATTTTCATTTGGTCTACAATTATTTGCTAGAAAGGATTCTTAAAATTTTTTCACTTGTAACCCCTTTGACACAATCCCAGGTATATACACATATAAAACAGGTATACAAATCACTTACTGATAATAAATTATAATTTTGTGACCCTCACCCAGCTTCTTAAACTGTGGTTTACAATCCTATATGGGGGTACTAGATGACCTGGAGCACCCCAGTCTTCAAATGTCCTAAACTAAACAAATAAATTCTGCCCATTCACCCTGAGTTCTGTTAATGAGATGAACAACTTCTCAGATATGTACGCTGGAAACATTCATAAAATCTTTGGATGTGGCCAACAAGGGAGAAAGAAGGGACAGATTCTGTTGATTCTTTCTGAGATCTTTCTCACAACCAAACCATCATTTTCATTTACATTTCCACTAGAACAGTTCTCTTTCCTCTGGACTAGTGCGATAATCCTCTTAACCAGTTTTCCAGACTCCAGTCTCAGCACTTCCATTCACTGCCCAATGAATCTCAATAATAACTCTACTCATTTCATTTCCTTCCATAAATAAGCATCATTAGGTCCCTACTACCTACCCTAATATCAGAAGCCCTCTTCCAACCTCTAAATGCTTACTCTATTACACATCTATATACATAATCATACCAGGAAGGCACTAACTTCCTTCCTCTCCCATACCCTAGATCCAATGTATCTTTTGAAAATCTTCCAATGTACAGTAACACAGACATCTCCTTCAAGAACTTTTCTTGGCTTCAAGTCCCTCCATCACTACCAGCCAAAAGCAAATGTATCTTTTTCTGAACTCTCATAATAATCTGTACCTCTCCTATATCTTTATTGCATTTAATTGGGATTATGGTTACTGTTTTATCTTCCTGATCAGATTCTCAATACTCAAGGAAGTTGCAATAATCAAGCATATAAATGTTCACTGAACTGAGTCTAGTACCATTGCATTGATTTTTAGATAACATAAGCAGCAAGAATTGTCATGCTTTTTTGTAGCATTCACATAATCAGCAATGCCCTAAACAGAGAAGGCAAATCAATAAAAATCTAAATGAATCTATAAATATGCTTCCTACATCCCACATCCTCCTATAAGGAAAGAATTGCTTCATTTCTGGCAGTTTCATATGGTCAAGAGCAATTAGTAACAAGAGAGCAAAGGAAACATAAGCTAAGAGCCACTAAAGTCACACTAAAGATTGGAATTCAGCACTTACTTTTCATTACTTTTCCCTTAATCAA
The DNA here is from genome assembly GCA_023553655.1 of Myrmecobius fasciatus. Classification (NCBI taxonomy): domain Eukaryota; kingdom Metazoa; phylum Chordata; class Mammalia; order Dasyuromorphia; family Myrmecobiidae; genus Myrmecobius; species Myrmecobius fasciatus. The sequence goes on from JAJPUD010004033.1 coordinate 97,696, forward strand.
CAAATTAAGTCAATAAGCATTTATTAAGCACTTACTATGTACCAGGCACTATGCTAAGTGCTGGGGATACAAGGAAAGGCAAAAACTGTCCCCTGTTCTCAAGGAGTTTACAATCTAACAAAGGAGACAACATAACCCACTTCCCCACAGTAAGTCATCACACCTGTCTCTTTCCCACCTGACGTCCTGGTTCACCAAGTTCTCTCTTTAAATCTTCCAGCACAGTTACCACCTCTTCTACACTCTCTGGATGCCGATCTCTCATCCAGCTCTGCAGATCCTCTGGCAAAATGGTCAGGAACTGTTCTAGAACCAGCAGTTCTAGAATCTGCTCCTTCGTGTGTATCTCTGGTCTTAGCCACTGACAGCAAAGTTCCCAGAGTTTGCTGAGAGTTTCTCGGGGTCCAGGTGTGTCACTGTAGTCAAACTGCCTGAACCTCAAGCGGAAGATCTCCTGGGTAGAAGGGCTGTTCCTCTTATGGCTATATTTCTTTTCCCATATGTAATCCTCTTCTTCCTCCACCTTTACTTTGACGACCTGAAGTCTCTCTTTCCATGCGGGATTCTGAGGATCGAAGGCTTTAGTCTCTCTGGGTTCTAGAGCCATTTGAGCTTGTGCAAAGCTTTAAAACACCTCTCTAAGGGTCTGTGCCTGAGATGGTCCCCCTTTGGCTGCTTTTGCAGGTCACCGCTAAGATATAAGAAACCAGTCAACAGTAAGTTATTAAATTAAGAGTGCTATTAAGAAACCTAAAACAACTTACTGAATGAAGGTCAGCCAAAAGGGAAATTCATTGAACGTGACTGACAAAAGTTAAACAAGTAATTAATTCCTAAGCAATTTTGGATATTTTCTCTTTGGGGAAAACAGAAATAATCATGAATTTGTGGGCCCCCTAGTGGTCATCGGACCTCACTGAGGTCACACTTCAGATGGTCGCTGTAATGCCCGCAAGCATGCGCAAAAGTCCCAACAGGCGACCTCGCACCCCACCCCACCCCCGACTCGCACCTAGCCTCCGGTAATTTATCTTTTCCTATCTCAATACACACGCCCTCGATACTATTCAGGGCCCATGAAACAGAAGCGCCAAATTCTGAGACTTTATATGTAAAGGGCTTTCAGTTGACACAGGGACCTGCAGTCAACCATATCACTTCGGATCTCTTTTGGTGGGTTTAGTTCCTGCCCATTGCAGAAACACTTGAACCCCGACCCTCCGCTAACCATAGCGACCCTTTCAGCACCAGACTACATTTCCCGAAACCTCCAGGTCAGGTTTCCGCCCTTCTCTGGGTGATAGAAACAGAAGGGCCACAGTCAAGCGGTTGCTATAGAAACGGGCTTGGGCGGCAGGTGATTCCTCCGGAAGCCAAGCTCTGGCTCCGGGCTGCCTCTACACAAGAGAGCACATGTCTACACCATATGGGCGCTGCAGCCTGAGCTACTATTCAAATGCTTCACTGAGTGAGGGAACTCAAGGCTCAGGATCCAGCAGAGAAAGGAAGCTGACTCCTGGGTCCCAGAGAACGGCGGCCCGGATTTCTGGGAAACGTAGTCCAGGAAAATGGACTTCCCGAGACCCCGAAGGCCTCTGGGAATCGTAGTCCAGCGACAACTCGTACCAGCTTCCATGACATCCTGTGAGCAGCTGCTGGAAATGCTTGCTCAAATCCTCCCTCTCAGGGAATTGTGCTCCAGAAGCTCTGCTTATTAAGCGAGTTCTGGCTTCTCCACCTAGAAGAAGGTGGGCGCTTCACCCTCCCGCCTCCTTACCTCCAGGCCCTCCGGAAGATGGCGGTGGGGGTGAGGCCGAGGAACCCCAGGATGGAGTTTGGCGCCGGGAAATCGGGCCTGTCCCGCGCCGGTGACGTCATTGACGGGGGGGTTGAGGTCGCCCTGGTTCGGGGAAGGCGGAGGAGAAGCAGCCGATTGCCGGGAGGCGAACCTCGCTCCGCTTTGCCCAAACCACGGGGCTCTCTGTGGACACTGGAGGAAAGGTCCGGTTCATTGTTGGAGCCCGACATAGCCTGCGGTCCTCCGTCTTTCTCCAGGCGTTGGGAGCTGGCGTTCATCCACACCGACCTTTTCGGTGCCAGTGGCTTTTCGAAATTCAGCAATAATAGCTGATGGTTTCAAGTTTGCAAAGAAAGCCCCTTGTAAACAGTGTCTCACGTACCCCGAAACCCTGGTGTGGACGGGCTGTTATTGCCTCGTTTAACGGATGCGAAAACTCAGGCAGAGTTTAAGTGACAATCCAAGAAAGAACTGAGGCTGGATTTGCATTCAGGCTTTCTTGAGCGCTGTACTGCTCCCTACCCCCACCCCATGGGGAGTTACTGGGGAATACCAGCCTTTCCACAGTTTAGTTTTCTTATGGATTCTCTTTCTTACCTGCTTTCCAGGTAAAGCTCGCTGATTCTGTGAAGTAGCCTATTGTTATTTGATGGAGCCCAGAATTAAACAGAAGGTAGAGCCTCCCAGATTAGGAATGGAAAATTTACCGGGCTTCTTTTTCGGTAGTTAAGTCGTTTCTGAATTTCCCGACCCGTGGCCCAAACTGTCCAGGAAGTTTTCTTGGAAAAAATACTGTTTTGTCATTACCTTCTCCAATGGATTAGGACAAACAAGTTTGAGATGGAACTTGAACTCGGGTCCTCCAGCCTGCAGGCCCAGTTCTTTAAACACTGAGTCACTTAGTTTACCTTCTGGACCCTAAATGACCCTAAACTTCTGGAAAAAATAGGACTGTTTTTTAATTCCAATATTCTACTAGTGATGTAATATGGCTTCAAATTCTAGAGTCCCAGAGTGTCTCAGGAATTAAAACCATAAGGTTGATATTGATTAGATGATCTCGATTATTCATTTAAGCTCGGAAGTTACTGCTCTTATGAAATCTGGGTTCTTGCATCTATCAAACACTAACAATTCAGTCGTTTCTCACTTTTCCTTATCTAAGCCCCCTCCCCATCTAAATCTATACCAAATAGTTTTTATGATTGTTTTATAGTAAAACTTGAGGCCCAGAAATGCTATTTTCCTTTTATTCCTGCCCCCCCCCGCCATTGTTTCCTTTAAAATTATAGACCTTTTGTTCCTCCAAATGAATTATTTTATCTAAGTCTATAATTTGTCCTTTGCACTTTGCTACAGAATGAAACCTGTAAATTAATTTGACTAGTATCATTTTAATTGCATTGACACATTTCAAACAGGAGCAATGAATGTTCTTCCAATGATTTTAGTCATTCATTAAATAAAAGATATCATCAATGAAATATATTATTGAAAAATAAAGCTGGCTGGTCATGTAGAAAAAGAGAGGTAATTATCAATACCAAGGATCAAAAAACAAATCATAGAAATAATAGTTACATGAAGGAAACATAATGATGAAATAACATACCAAAATTTCTGAGATGTATCTAAAGCAGTCCTCATCGAAAAAGGCATATCCTATTAAACATAAATGAATAAAATAGAACAAGAGAGAATTTAAATGTGTTTAAAAGTTAGAAAGCTAACAAATAAACAAATCTCGGATAAGCAAAAAAGAATGGGGTTTTTTTGTTTGTTTTTAAGTAGAAGAAAAATTCATAGGAAACAAACAAAAAAAAACTAGAAAGGAAGCTTTTTTTTTTAAGACTAATAAAATTTTGTTTGACCCTGGGCAAGTCACTTAACCTCAATTTCCTCAGCAAAAATTAAAAAAAAAAAAAAAAAAAAAAAGACTAATAAAATTGATAAGCTTTAAACCAATATGATTCAAAAGGGGCAGAAAATCAAATCAACAAATGAAAGTTGAAATCACAGCAAAACCAAAAGAAAAATTACTAGAATTTATCAAAGTTGTATGTTGATATACACACAAAAGAAATAGAGGAGTACTTTTGAAATATATAAAATATTCAAACTGAAAATGAAATAGAGATCTTAAAATGAAATATCAGAATAGAAAAATGTGGATAGCTAGATGGCACAATGGATAAAGAGCAGGACCCTGAAATCAGCAGCATGAGTTCAAATTTGAGACTAGCTGTGTGACCTTGGGCAAGTCACTTAATCCCAATTGCCTCCATGAAGAAAAAAAGTATAGGAAAATGAACTTGCTTTAAAATAAATCCTATTACTTATGGATTCACTGGAGAATTGACAGAATTATCAAACCTTTAAAGAACAATTGAGACCCATATTACACAAAACATTCTTCAAAAACAGAATATTTTTATAAGAAAATATGAGAGAAATATTCATATCTTGGAAAAAGAAAAAAAGAATTCTAGACCAATATCATTAATATAGATTTAAAAAAAACTTTTAAATAAAATCTCCTCAGACTATAACAATTTATCCAAGAGAAATCATTCATTATGATCAAGTTGGATTTTTACTAGGGATTTAACGAAAACAACAATCATATTAAAAACAAAAACAACCAAAACTACTTCAAATCTCAAAAGATATGGGAAAAGCCTTTAACAAAATGCCATACTCATTTATGCTTTAAAAAAAAAAAGAAAATAATAAATTTCTTAAATTGCTTTTAAGAAACTGTTGTCCTCAATTCACAACATTCAAAAGACATGTAAAAAATTATTTAAAAATAAAGAAAATGCTAGCACATTGGATGGACCCCCTATGCTATATTTATAGGAGGGCATAGAATGAGTTGGCAAGGATGTGTTGTGTCCTCCTCTGGACTTTTTCCAGCCTAACAATGTCCTTAAACCACAGGGTTAGACCTAAGCAATCCTCCAAATGAGCTGGGAGAAAAAGGAGTATACCATGAAACTATCATCTCCCTGACCTTATTTCATTATGATCTATAAATATAGAATATGAGATTTCTGCCCTTCTATATTTCTCTGTATCTTCTTTTGTCACAGCAGGTAATAAGTTTTTAAGCATATACCATGTATGCTTGAAGGAAAAATAGCTTTTCTTTTCCCGCTGAATGTTCTACATCTATCAGATCTAATTTGAAACTCTTATTCAACTTAGTAATTTCTTTTTTATTTTTACTGGATTATCATGTTTTTATACCAGAATTTGGGATTTCTTGCAAGACTGTGAGATTATTTATTAGTTTGTTTTTTACCTTATAAATCTTACTATAAAATTGTTAGAAATGTGTATTTAAAACTTCTGTGTTCGCAGTTTTAACAGAATTTTTTAGCATATTATATTGTCCTCAATTATTCCTTCAGTATATCCTGATTTGAATTCAGCTTTGTCTGATATCATCTGTGCCATTTCTACATTTCATGAAATAGCCATAGCATGATAAATTTCAGACTAGCCTTTTGGTTTGCATCTATGCAAATCCTTCTGCATTATCATCTTCTATCTTTTATCTTTCTCAACCAAATTATCAACAGCTTAAAAAACTGTCTACAACTTGCTCTCCACTTCCTCTCCTCTCACTCTTCAATCCTTTGCAGGAACCCTGGCTTTTATACCTCATTGCCAAATCTGTTGGTCTTTTCCTGCTTAATCTATCTGCTGCATTTGACACAATGGACCATCCTTGTCTTTTCCCTCTTGGTCTGATTTTTCTTACACATGACAAATGTGGAAATATGTTTAAAAGTACTGTACACATATAACCTATTTATCAGATTGCTTACTGTCTTGGGGAGGGAGGAGGTAAGGAAAAGAAAAAATTTGGAACACAAAATCTTACAAAATAAGTGTTGAAAACTATCTTTACAGATATTTGGAAAAATAAAATACTATTGAGGAAAAAAAAAAAAACAATTGATCACTATTTCCTCCTGGATGCTCCCTGTTCTCTGGGTTTTCATGATACTACTCTCTTCTTACTTGTCTGACCATTCCTCATTCTCTTTGGTTGCTCATCTTCTATATTAGCCCTTCTAAATATAACTGACTCAATTCCTTTCATTGAACATTCATACTGCATATGCCAGACATATTTTAAATTCAACATGGTTAAAACAGAACTTGTTATGTTTCTGTAAAAACCTTCCCTTCTTCCAAACTTTCCTATTTCTATGGAAGGCACCATCATCCTTCCAATGTCCCAGATTCCTAATTTTGGTGTTATTCTGGACTCTTTATTCTCCTTTATGCAAAATATCCAATAGGTTTCAGATCTTGCAGCTTCAACCTTCATAATACCTTTGGCATCTGACCCAGTTTTCTTTTCTAATCTTAAAATGATTGGGGGAAAGAAGGTACTGAAGAAAACATTTAGTACTTATCAGAGGCATCAGGCAGAAAAGCAAAAAAAAAAATAGCAAATATAGGACAAAATAAAGTAAGTTATGTTCTCTCCAAAATCCACTTCCAACAAATCAAAGAAAGAAAAAAAAGACTCATATTTACAAAAATATCCATAGTAATTTTTTTGGCAATGCCAAAGAATTAGAAACTAAGGAAATGCCCATCAACTGGGGAGTGGCTGCACAAGTTGTGGTATTATGAATGTAATTAATTACTGTTATGCTGTAAAAAATGAGGAAGAGGATGGGTTCAGAAAACTGGGAAGACTTGTATGAGCTGATACAAAAAGAAAGTGAGCAGCATCAGGAAAACAATTTATAAAATAACATCAATATTGTAAAAATTATCAACTTTGAAAGACTTAGTACCACAGACCAACACAATGACCCAAATCACAATTCCAAAAGACTCATGATGAAACATTCTATCTACCTCCAGATGGAGAGCTGATGAACTCAAAATGCAAATTAAGGGATATTTCCTTTTTCTTCCTTTTTTTTTTTTTGATATGGCTTACACGGGAATTTGTTTTGTATGATTATATGTATTTGTAGCATAGTTATATGAATTTGTAACATGATTATATGTATTTGTAATATGATTTTTTTAAAACCTCAATAAGTGAAACATGATGAAGGGGAAGGAATAGAAATCAGAAGTGAAAATGAAATTGAATTGAAAAAATCAGCAATATCAAAGACATGAATTCAGTCTGTCAGTAAGCATTTATTGAGCACTCAATATAAGCTAGGCACAGTGCTAAGGGCTGGAATGCAAATGTAGGCAAAAAGATAGCTTCTACCCTCAAGGAGCCTATATTGTAATGGAGAAAAATAATATATAAAAGAGAACCAAAAGAGGAAAGTATAGTACCCTTAGTATGGCATGGTGTTTACAGAGAGAACTAAAACCTAGAGGAAAATTAAAGTTGACTGGCTTGGGTCCTTCCCCAACATGGTGACCACAGAAGGAAATCATTAATGAAAGGGGGGGAATTATATAGTTGGAAGAACATTACAAGGTGAGAAGACCACTGGAACTGAGGAAAATCACAGGGTAAGAAGCTAGCAGCACCTTAATAGCAAAATCCAAAAAGAATTACCTTTCTCTGAATATGCTGTAATGACAAGGACTCTGTACATAAGAACTATGAGTTTGTCTATTCAAACTCCAGGAGTATTACAACTGATAAATAGTGTATATTTTGAGAACACCTCAAGGTTATGAGGGAGATATTGTGTTCTTACTATATGAGCTAATAGTGTCTTCTGGATTTCTATAGACATGATAAACACACAAATGGAGATTAAGGAATTAAAATTTTAGGCAAGTAAGCCCTCAGAGTACCTTGAACCCAAGATAATCTTTCTTCTTGGGAAGCCAAATCTGAGTTTCTAGGAATAGCCCACAGGTGTACTGCACTTTGTTATGTTATTTGCCTTAATAGAACTGAATTACTAGAAATTTATTATATTTATTATTTACAAAGAACCAAATACTCCTCTTATACCATTCATTATATAGGTAGGTTTAATTCTGAACTTTGTCTTTATCTATAATTTTTAGATATTGTTTGCAACTGCTTTGTCTTGTTTTGAGGAGTGTGAAGAGTTTTAAGTATTCATTTTTTAGTTTATAGCCATGTTTGTTCAAAAAACTTCCTTAAAATAGTATATAGTTTTAGAAATGAAAAGTATATAAAACTTTTCAACAAATGACCATCTAAAAACCAAAACAAATAACAGTAGACAAAGTTGAATATGTTGACTGTCTTCCTCATTTTCAACCATCTCCTTTCAATCCTTGGCATAATCCAAATTTAACTAAACCATAATGAATGATTAGATGAATTGCTATAGTCTGACACAATTTTATTTAAATTTCTGAATCAATATCCATTGCTCATATAGTGTTCTATAGTTCTTCCTGCATACTTCCTATATACATAACTACCTATAAACATACATCTCTGGCTTTGACATTTGTCTTCCGCTGAAAAGCAGCAAGCTTTGTAAAAGAAGTCTGGTAGAGTATTTTCTTTCTAAAAATTTTAGAATAATTTGTGTAGTATCAGTACTAATTATTCTTTAAAAGTTATATAGAATTCTCCTATGAATCCATTATAGTCAGGAGTCTTTCTACATCTTCAATAATTATTTTACCACTAGTTTTAATTCTTTTTTTGAGATTGGATAATTGAAAATCTAGTTTTGGTCTATTACTTTGGGTACTTCATATTTTTCGAGGTATGTTTCTCTTTTGTTTGTTTTGTTGGCAGATTATTATATATAGTCAGCTCTGATAATTCTTTTTTTCTTCCAATTTTACTATGCTTTCACCTTATTCATATGCTACTTCATTTACCTGATTTTCTGCCATCTCTTTAGTCAGGTTGGCTGAAAGCTTGTCAATTCTGTTATTCTTTTAAAATAAACAGTTTTTAGTTTTGTTTATCATTGCTATTGATTTTTTTTATTTTCAGTTTACATATTTTCCTTTAATTTAAAATGTCTCTTCTTGAATTTGTTTTGGGACTTGGTCATTGATCAGTCTGGGCTTTCTTTTTTTTTTTTTTGCTTTTTGCTGAGGCAATTGGGGTTAAGTGACTTGCCCAGGGCCACACAGCTAGGGAATGTTAAGTGTCTGAGACCAGATTTGAACTCAGGTCCTCCTGACTTCAGGGCTGGTGCTCTAACCACTGCGCCACCTAGCTGCCCCCCTGGGCTTTCTTATTTTTAGAAAGTTTATTAATTTTATTAATG
>JAJPUD010004033.1:106807-203683 GCA_023553655.1 Myrmecobius fasciatus
CCCCCTGGGCTTTCTTATTTTTAGAAAGTTTATTAATTTTATTAATGAAGCCTCTTCTATTTTGTTTTTTTAAGATTTGAAAAGAGATTTGCAAATATTATCTCACTTTATTCTCACTACAAGAGATGTTATTATTATTGCTGCTTTTAGAGATGAAGAAATTAAACCAGAGAGAGGTTAAATAACTTGCTCAAGGGTCACACAGCAACTAAGTGCCTGAGGACAAATTTTCATTCAGGACTTCCAGTGTACCTTCTAACTTCCTAGCAATATGCATTTTTAGGAATATAATTTTTCCCCTAAGGAATGTAGTAGCTACATTCCAGAACTTTTTTATGCTCTTTTATCATTTTCTTTCAAATAATTAGTTTTTCTAGGATATGTTCTTTCATCCATTCATTACTTAAAATTCCATCATCCAGTCTTCATTTGTGTTTCTGCCTTTTGCTAATGCTCTCCATCTGACTCATCTTTATTTCACTATGGTCTATAAAGGATGCATTTATTTTTGCCATTTTACATTGACTTTAAATACTTCTGTGCTCTAACATGGGGTCAATTTTTGTAAAAGTTCCATGTGGTTCTGAGAAATGTGTATATTCTTTAGGATTCCTATTTAGAAGTTTCTCCAAAATTTTTCTTTTGCTTATCTTTATTAAGAGTGATCCAAAACCAAGAGGAATAGTAAATATTCTGCTCTTTAATATTTGTTCAGGTTATTTTTGTTACTCAAATTTTTTTAATGAATGTATTTGCTAAAGCCTTGGAAGCATGTAAGTTTAATAGGATTATTGGCTTGTTTTTTATAACTCCTTTCAGCATATAATGTGGTTTACTTTTTTTTTTTTTTTTTTTTTTTGAGGCAATTGGGGCTAAGTGACTTGCTCAGGGTCACACAGCTAGGAAGTGTTAAGTGTCTGATGTCACATTAGAACTCAGGTCCTCCTGACTTCAGGGCTGGTGCTGTATCCACTGCGCCACCTAGCTGCCCCATTCATTTCTTTTTATGACAAATTTTGTTCTTTTATCTAACAGCATGATTGCGGCTCCTGATTTCTTGAATTTATCTGATCCTTAACCAATTTTGTTCTATCCTCTCATTTTTATTATGTATCTTTATTCTTTAAATGATTCTTATAAACAACAAATTTGGGGGATTTTGTTTTCTTATCCAATATGTCATTCTCTTAGACTATTTAATCCGTTTGCATTTTAAGTTATGAGAGGCTTATATTTTCTTTTTTTTTTAATTAAAGCTTTTTATTTGCAAAACATGCATGGGTAGTTTTTCAACATTTACCCTTACAAAGCTTTCCATTACAAATTTTTTCCCCTTAGTCCCCTCCCCTCCCCTAGATGGCAGGAAGTTCACTACATGTTAATTATGTTAAAATACTTGACAAGTCCAATACATGTATACATATTTCCACACTTATCTTGCTGTGCAAGAAAAATTGTATCTACAAGAAAAAAAATCTGAGAAAGGAAACACAATGCAAGCAAACATCAATAGAGAGCACGGAAATGTTATGTTGTGGTGCACATTTCATATCCCTCTCTCTGGGTGTATATGGCTTTCTTCACTGAACAATTGGAACTGGTTTGAAGCATTTCATTGTTGAAGAGAGCCATGTCCATCAGAATTGATCATCATATAGTATTGTTGTTGCCATGTACAGTGATCTCCTGGTTCTGCTGATTTCACTCAGCATCAGCTCATGCAAGTCTCCCCTGGCCTCTCTGAAATCGTCCTGCTGGTCGTTTCTTACAGAACAATAATATTCTATAACATTCATATACCATAATTTATTTAGCCATTCTCCAATTGATGGGCATCTGTTCAGTTTCCAGTTTCTAGCCACTACAAAAAGGGCTGCCACAAACATTCTTGCACATGTGGGTCCCTTTCCTTCCTTTAAGATCTCTTTGGGATATAGAGGCTTATGTTTTCTTCCATTTCTCTCTAATATTTTTAAACCAGGATTTTGTTGTGGTGGTGGTCTTTCCTTGTAAAGGCAGCAAGCCACTACCACTTTTGCAGTTGCTGCCCTTCTCTCCATCCAAAAGTTTATCACATTTTTTTGCCAATTACCGCCAGGAGAAAAACAAGTTGTTGGAGCCTTTTGTCCAAACGTTCAGTTCTGACTTAGCAGCCAGTTAAAAAGATATGTTGTAACCATACAACAAACTGACAAGAAACAGTCTCAAGTTACCTGCAAATCCCCTGAATTAGAGAGACGGAATTCATTCATTATTAATCTCTGGAAGCAGAGTCCTAGAGGATTAGTACTAGTTAAGCATATTACATATGGTCTCCAGTCAGCCTTCCTAGGCTCGTACTACTTCCCTCTCTTTTAGACAGACTGAAGAAAGACTGAAGACCAAGGAGATTGTATTTTATCCTTCCAACTAGAGGAAGATAAAATAATTTGTTTTGTTTAAGTTGGAGAGTTGCCATAGATCTCAACCAGGACTCTTCTCAGCAATACTATGATCTAAGACAATTTCAAAAGACTGATGATAGAGGAAATTAGCCACATCTACAGAAAAAACTATGGAGTCTGAATGCAGATTGAAGCATACTATTTTTGCATTTTTTCTGTTTTGTTTTTTCTTTCTCTTGGTTTTTCCTCTTTGTTCTGATTCTTCTTTCACGAGACTTATGTGGAAATGTGTTTAATGACTGTATGTATATAACCCACATCAAATTGTTTGCCATCTTAAAAAGGGGGAGGAAAAAAAACCATGAAAACCAAAATCTTATAAAAGTAGATGTTAACAAATAAAAAAAATAAACATAAGTGAAGATTGAAAACTATCTTTATGTATAATTGGAAAAAATACTATTAAATGGGGGAAAAGAAAGAAATCTAGCCCATGAACTCCAAGATGTTGAGAAAAGGAGAAGGGAGGGAAGAAAGAGAGAGGAAGGATGAAAGAACAGAAACTAGCTCTGTTGCCTAGTCCTCAGTGAAGTAGCTCCTACTCATAGAGACTGTTGTTTTTGTTTGTCCTTCATTTTCTTTTTTTTTTTTTTTTTTTTTGTCCTTCATTCTCAAAGAGGACCATGACATCAGGGAAGTGATGCTATAACAGGCAGGTGAGTTGGATTGAAGTGAGGGAGGGCTATGCAAAGTCACCCACCTCACTCTCTCCTTCCGAGCCACCTAGGACCAGTGGACAAATATAGATCAAGACAAGAGGAGATGACCCTGGATACAATGGGAGACATGGCTTTTCTTCTTTGCACTAGTTTTGAACATCAAGTTCTTGTTTACCACTTTAATATCAATGCACCATTGAACTGTCTTTTCTATGATTCTGCTTTGAATTTGCTTTTTCTTTGAAAGAATGTGTTCTTCATTCATCCTAAACCATGGGGTTTTCAGCAAATGTTCCTTTGTGATAGAATATTCCAAGTGGTTCAAGACATTCCTTTATTCCAATAGATCTCAGAGGGGTATGCTTGGAAGTTTTCCAAAACTATTTGGAAAGGCTACCTATGGACAAGCACTGCAAGAGGCATAGGGTCCAAAGTTGCCTTAGCCTTAATATATAATAATACATATTAATATGTTTATAATAATAATGATATTAATAAATTCAGTATCTTGCCATCTAAGATTAGACAAAAGTTTTACAAGCTGAGAATGTTTTCTTAGAAATAAAAGCAACTGAACAGAGAGCTAGAACTTTTCACAGTTTGTAAGAGCAAAAAAAAATAAAAATAAAAATAAAAAATAGGCTTAACTTGCAAGCTATACACACGCACACACACACGCACACAAAAAAGTGGTAGGTCAGATTTGGCCATTGGGCAATAGTTTGCTGTATCCTGCATAAGCCAATGAGCTTGAATTTGATTCCAAATTCTAGAATATATTCTCAAAAGAATAGTTTATGAGAATTTAAAAATGAAGGCAGTAAATGAGCTGATTCAGGCAATTCCAATAGACTTGTGATGTAGAGAGGCATCTGCATCCAGAAAGAGGACTGTGGGGACTGACTGGGGACCACAACATAGTATTTTCACCTTTTTTGTTGTTTGCTTGGTTTTTTTCTTTCTCACTTTTTTTTTCTTTTGTGATCTGATTTTTCTTGTGCAGCATGATAAATGTGGAAGTATGTTTAAAAGAATTGTACGTGTTTAACATATAGGATAACTTGTTGTCTAGGGAAGGAGAAAAAATTGGAACACAATTTTGCAAGGGTGGATGTTGAAAATTATCTTTGCATGTATTTTGAAAATAAAAAGCTATTAAAAAATTTTAATTAAAAAATAATAAAGAAAGAAATGAAGTCAATAATGTCTAGGAGCTAAAATGACTTCATTAAGAGTAAGATATGCTAGACTAACTTAAATTTCTTTTTTTTAACAAGGAGTAGTTGGGTGGTACAGTGGATAAGAGTGCCATGCTTAGAATCAGTTAAACGAGTCCAAATTCAGCCTCTGACACTAGGTGTGTGACTAGGCAAGTCATTTAACCCCATTTGCCTCCATTTCCTCATCTGAAAAATGAATTGGAAAAGGCAATGGCAAACCACTTTAGTGTCTCTGGAAGAAAACTCCCAAAACAGGTTACAAAGAGTTGGACACAATTGACATGACTTTACAACAACAAATTAAGTGAATGATATCCCGGTAACAGAGATTTTAGTAGAAGATTTAACCAAGTGACTCATGTACACAAAATGAAAGGTAAAAACATTTGGTGGATTCAGAAGTAGCTGAGTGACTTAACCCAAAGAATAATATGAATGGCTTACTCTCAGCTTTAAAGGAAAATCTCCAGGAAAATGTCAAATGCTATTCAACATTTTTGTTATTGAATACATATTCCTTTATCTTTCCTCCCTGCACACGTAAGCAGGTATGACCGTGGGTTATTAGACAAAATAACTTTGCTACTTCCCTGTCCTCACCCCATCAGGGGTCAGAGGTATTTGGTAATCAAATTCAAACTGGTATAATATTAAGGTTTCCCCTGAGATGATTGCAGTTGGGGAATTTTTCTTCATAATGACAATACTTATTTTGCTGTCCCTTCCCAAAGTAATCGCTCTATACCTTGAGATAATTCTAGAGCCTAACAATCCTGTTCAACTAGCATTTATTAACCACCTGCTATGTGCCAGTCACCATGAATACAAGCACAAATGAGCAGCTTTTTTGTAGTGGCAAGGAAGAGGAAACTGAGTGGATGGCTTGGAGAATGGCTGAATAAATTATGGTATATGAATGCTATGGAATACTATTGTTCCGTAAGAAATGATCAGCAGGATGATTTCAGAAAGGCCTGGAGAGACTTACATGAACTGATGCTAAGTGATATGAGCAGAACCAGGAGATCACTGTACACAGCAATAGCAAGATTAAATGATGATCAATTCTGATCAACAGCAAGGTGATTCAGGCCAACTCCAATAGAGTTGTGATGGAGAGAGCAATTTGCATCCACAGAGACTGAATGTGGATCACAACATAGTATTTTCACGTTTTTTTGTTGTTTGCTTTTTGTTTCTTTTTTATCTGTTTTTTCTTTTTTTTATTAATACTTTTTATTTGCAAAACATATGTATGGGTAATTCCTAAACATTAACCCTTACAAAGCTTTCTGTTACAAATTTTTCCCCCCTACTCCCCACCCCTCCCCTAGATGGCAGGATATCCACTACATGATAATTATGTTAGAATACTTAAGAAATCGAATATATGTATAGTTATTGCATCATTTTTTGTGCAGGAGAAATCATATCTACAAGAAAGAATAATCTGATAAAGGAAATACAATGCAAGCAAACCTCAATAGAGAACATGAAAATGTTACGTTGTGGTCCACATTTCACATCCCTCTCTCTGGGTGTATATGGCTCTCTTCACCGAACAATTGGAACTGGTTTGAAGCATTTCATTGTTGAAGAGAGTGATGTCCATTAGAACTTGATCTGTTTTTTCTTGTGCAGCATGATAATTATAGAAATATGTATACAAGAATTGCATATGTTTAACAGGGAGGGGATGGGAAGAAGAGAGGGAGAAAATTTGGAACACAAGGTTTTGCAAGGATGAATGTTGAAAACTATTTATGCATATATTTTGAAAATAATAACTTATAAAAATATAAACACAAATGAAACTGTTCTTGTCCTCCAGGAGTATATTTTTACTCTTCATAATATGAATGTATACTTAGATCCTGGTTTGTGCTGATTGACATAGTAAGTGGTCCAAGGTAAAGCGGACCTCTTTTTTTCTGGCCATTCTACACAAGGTCATTTCTTTGAAGTTTTTTTTTTAACTGAATATGATAACCTTGGCTAATCCAACACAGAATTTACATTGTAATTGTCATTCATGGTTGTAATTTTTTTTCCAAGGACTTACCTGTTGAAGTTCTGTTTCTGAGGAGCTTTGCATCTCAAAATCTCAAAGGTGGCTTGTTTTTTTTAGTGCAGATTCTTAGTTTTAAATGTTCTGAATACTCATTTTAGGAAGCAGGGAACCTTTAATACAAAGTGCAATTTAACTAAATAGTACAAGATTTAGTGCAATTTCCCTTGATTTTTGACATATAACTGTCTGGTCCCATCTTAAGTAAAAAATGGTGCTTAATTCAAATGGTTCCTTGACAGCTGACTAGTTATGGCTTATAAAATCATTTCTTGTTCTCATAATAGTCTGTTATGCTGCCTATCCCTTTCTGAGAAATGTTTTTATGCAATTGCCTTTTTTTCATTAGCTTTTTTTTTTTTCTGAGGCAATTGGGGTTAAGTGACCCTGCCCATGGTCACACAGCTAGAAAGTGTTAGGTGTTTGAGGTCAAATTTGAACTCAGTTCCTCCTGACTTCAGGACTGGTGCTCTATCCACTGTACCATCTAGCTTCCCCAATTGCCTTTTTTTTGACATTTTGGGGAGTACAACTAAATGGGCAGCAGACTCTATTCTTGAAGGCCTGAAACCTGTTACACAATACTAGTAAAATTAAGCCTTAACTGCACAATGTTCTAATTAGAACTAGCCACTGAAACTTCCATAAACTAGCTGCTGGTCCCTGTTTCCTGACCCTATCACCCCACCAGCAATGTGACAGCTGCCCCAGCAAGAATTTTGTCCAAAGATCTTATATAAACTCAGGTTTTCAGTTTCTGGCCTTTGGCCAGAACTCACAGTGCTTATCTGGGCCATCAGTTGGCAAGTTACCCAAGGGTGGGGCATAATTTTCAAAGGGATTCCACCTTTGAGTAAATTATTGTAAATCTGCCCAAACCTTTTTATGCTGGGTTGTACCATAAAACATTTTAATGCATCTTATGATTACATTCACCAGAACTCACTCTAAATTTGCATGACAATATTTTTAAATTAACAGATAGCTGATGAGACAGTTCAATGGGAATTAATGGATCATTAATGACTTTTCTTTGGACCCTCAAATCCACTTAATTGTATTATTTGTTTGTTTGTTTTGCAGAGGCAATTGGGGTTAAGTGACTTGCCCAGGATCACACAGCCAAGAAGTACTAAGTGTCTAATACTAGATTTGAACTCAGGTCCTCCTGACTTCAGGGCTGGTACTCTATCCACTGCACCACCTAGCTGCTCCTGATTGTACTATTACATAGCTTATACTTCTCCATCTGTTCTGGGCTTTAAATTCTTAAACATTGTTGTCAATACTTTCTAACAAGACATAGATGGTACGGCTGTCAAATTTGCAGACAACAGAGGACTAACCTGTTGGGTGAGATTTTTTTGGTTTTGTTTTTGTTTTTTACAAAACCTTTGTCAAGATAATATAATCACCCGAGTCAAGTAAGATGAAGGGGAAGCATTGATTCTCACACACAAAAATCTGGAGATTCCAGTGGACCACAAGTTCAATAAGAGTCAGCACGGGGACCGAAGTCAAAAAAGCCAATGCTATACTAAGCATTACTAACAGGATCAGTTCAATCAAGAGTACAGGTTTTGCTACACTCGGCTCTAACAGGACCACATCGAGAGCGTTATGTTCAATTCCAGGTGCCAGCACAGGTTTGTCAGAGATAAAGGATGAAAGCTTGCCAGCCTAAGCTTCTTCTCCATTGAGGCAAGAAGACAATAGGCCTCTTGGGACCCAGATAAAATGCAGCATGTCCAGAAGAGGACAAGGGAGAAAGAAAACTGGATAAGATCCGAATGAAGATCTGCTGAAATCACATAACTGTCTTCAAGTATCTGAAGGCCTATCATAGGGAAGAGGGATTAGGCTTAATCAGTTTGGCCTCAAGAGCAGCATCTGCATAAATTTACATGGGATGTCAGCAAAAACTTCCTAACATCAGAGATGTACCAAAGTAGAAATGGACGTCAGAAATCAGACATCGGGTCCTCAGAGGTTTGTCATGGATATTGTAGTCAGGATTCTTAATCCAGTGAAGGTAAGATTAATTTCTGAAGGCCAGACTCTTAAGCTCAGTGTTTCTATGACTTCTAAGATTTTATAGGTCTCTTGCCTTTTTCAGTTTCAAATTCTACTCTTATCTCATGTCTCATCTAGTCTCTTCACAGGAAAAAAATCATATTCCTCTGGAGGAGATCTGGCCACTCTGGATTCACCCAGTGGTTAATATTTGTATCATACTGGAGTAAAATTTATTATTTAGGGGTAGGTAAAACCAATATAATAAAAAATTACAATTTTACCTAACCTATTTATTCAATGCTATCCCAATTAAAATACTAAAAAAAAAGGTATCTTACTTAGGAAAAATAATAAAGTTCATTTAGAATAAGAAAAGATCAAGAATTTCAAAGAAACCAAGGAAAAAAGATGTAAAGGGGAACTATATGTGCAAAAACACTTATAGTAGTTCTTTTTGTGGTGGCTAAAAATTTAAAATTGAAGAGATGCCCATGAACTGGAGAATGGCTAAAGAAGCTGTTGCATATGGTTGTGATAGCATATTATTGTGCTATAAAAAAATAAGCAAGATTGTTTCAGAAAAACCTGAAAGCTTTACATGAACTGATGTCGAGTGATGTGAGCAAAACCAGAACATTATACACACAATCTTGTGTGATAACCATCTGTGATAGACTTAGCTTTTCTCGGTAATAAAGTAATCCAAGAAAATTCCATTTGCATCCAGACAATTATGGTGAATAAATATAGATCAAGGTATAGTTTCCCCTTTTGGTCTGATTTTTCTTGTATATGACAATATGGAAATATGTTTAAAAGAATTACACAAGGATTCTGATAAAGGCCATATTTCTAAAATATAGATAATTGACTCAAATTTATAAGAATTCAAGCCATTCTCCAGTTGATAAATGGTCAAAGGATATGAACAATTTTCAGATGAAGAAACTGAAACCATTTCTAGTCATATGAAAAAAAATGCTCCAAATCATTATTGATCAGAGAAATGTAAATTAAGACAACTCTGAGGTACCACTACACACCTGTCAGATTGGCTAGGATGACAGAAAAAGATAATGACAAATGTTGGATGGGATGTGGGAAAACTGGGACACTGATACATTGTTGGTGGAACTGTGAATGGATCCAACCATTCTGGAGAGCAATTTGGAGCTATGCTCAAAAAGTTATCAATCTGTGCATACCCTTTGATCCAGCAGTGTTTCTATTGGGCCTATATCCCAAAGAGATCCTAAAGGAGGGAAAGGGTCCCACGTGTGCAAGAATGTTTGTGGCAGCCCTTTTTGTAGTGGCTAGAAACTGGAAACTGAATGGATGGCCATCAATTGGAGAATGGCTGAATAAATTATGGTATATGAATGTCATGGAATATTATTGTTCTATAAGAAATGACCAGCAGGATGATTTCAGAGAGACTGATGCTAAGGGAAATGAGCAGAACCAGGAGATCATTGTACACAACAACAAGATTATATGGCATCAATTCTAATAGACATGGCTTTTTTCAACAGTGAGATGACTGAGGACAGTTCCAATGATCTTGTGATGAAAAGAGCCATCTACACCCAGAGAGAAGCCTGTGGGAACTGAATGTGGACCACCACATAGCATTTTCACTCTTTTTTGTTGCTTGCTTGCATTTTGTTTTTTCTCATTTTTTTCCTTTTTGATTTGATTTTTCTTGTATACATATTTATACAATTTTTGTGCAGCACATCTATTGGATTTAACAGATTATTTGCCATCTAGGGGAGGGGATGGGGGAAACAGAAAAATTTGGAGTACAAGTTTTGCAAGGGTCAGTGTTGAAAAATTATCCATGCATTTGTTTTGAAAATAAAAAGTTTTAATAAAAAAAACTGCACATATTTAACTTCTATCAGTTTACTTGCTGTCTTGGGGAGGGGAAAAGTGAAAGAGAAAAATTTGAAACACAAAGTCTTGCCAAAATGAATGTTGAAAACTATTTGGAAAATAAAATACTATTAAATATTTTTTTAAAAAAATGAACAGTGAATAAATCATTTTGACTATTAAAAACACCTATATTAATTACAAAGGACACTTGCATTCACAGGAAGAACCAACAGATGTATAGGATTTTTACTTGTGTGTATACATGCACATATATACATATGTGTATATATATACACATCTGTGCCTAGTGGTAGTTATCTCTAAGATGGGGGTACAGATGGAAAAAATAGGGGGGAAAGGAAGCTACATAATAACTATTACATTTTCAAAAACAGCAAATTGTACAGAATTTATTCACAGTTCCATGAATATTTTTTCTACCCAATTAAATTTTGAAAGTGTTTTAGTTTTATTTCTTAAATTCAAAATAAATTTTTAAAAAAGAAAATCTACTTATGACCTGAGCATGTATAAGGAGATATTGGTCAGAAGATTTATGTTTTAAGGTTCTAATTACAACTTCCACCATCTAATAATCTTGGGCCTGGGGACAAATCACTGAATGTTTCTATGCCTTCGTTTCATTATATGTAAAATGTAAATTACTATTCCTGCTCTGTTGGATTCACAGTTACACTGAGGATCAGATGAGATCATGTATGGTGTATGCTTTGAAAAGCATAAAATACTATACACCTGAAAAAAAATAATAAAGTCATTCAAGACAAATTCAACAGACTTGGGACAGAAAATGCCATTTGAATCCAGAAAAAAAAAACCCATGGAGACTGAATGCAGATCAAAGCATACTATTATTTCCATATTTTTGTTTTTTCCTTTCTTATGGTTTTTCCCTTTTGTCCTGATTCTTCTTTCACCACCTAACTGATGTATAATCTATATCAAATTGATTGCCATCTGGGAGATGGGTAAGGGAAGGGAGGGAGAGAAAAATGGAAATCAAAATCTAATAAATGTCAAAAACTAATAAATTAAAAAAACAAAAGTAAGGTCAAAAGAAATACCAAGGGAATATGAGCAGGATACCCTCAGAAAAATCTGCAAAAAATTATTTAAGCTGATGTAAAGTAGAAATGTACTATGTACAAAATAACAGCAATAATGTGGAATGGTCAGCTGTGAACACCTTAGCTATTCTCAGCAATACAATTATCTGAGATAACTCCGAAGGACTTATGATAAAAAATGCTACCCATCCCAGAGAAAGAACTGATAGTGATTGAATACAGACCGAAACACATTTTTTGCTTTATTTTTCTTGGGGTTTTTTGTCTGTTTTTACATCATAACTATTATGAAAATATTTTGCATGACTACACATGTATAACCTATATCAAATTTCTTGCTTCCTCAATGAGAGGGTCAAAAGGGAAGAAGGGAGAGAAACTATAACTCAGTTTTAAAAAATAGTTTTA
This sequence comes from Myrmecobius fasciatus, assembly GCA_023553655.1. Classification (NCBI taxonomy): domain Eukaryota; kingdom Metazoa; phylum Chordata; class Mammalia; order Dasyuromorphia; family Myrmecobiidae; genus Myrmecobius; species Myrmecobius fasciatus. The sequence continues at coordinate 118,589 of JAJPUD010004033.1, forward strand.
AAAATTGCTTGTACATGTTAACTGTGGAAAAATATAAAATACTAAATACAAAAAAAAGATGTAAATGAAGGAAATTCAGTATAACTGTTATAAGGTGAGAGTATTTTCATTATTTTAAATTAAAATTTTCTTGTGAAAATAAAACCAATGTAACCAAGAACAGAAGGAATGCAGAAAATTGGGGGGGGGGAGAACTTGGATAGATAATCTTAAAAATGATGTGATTGTGTTGAAATACTACTGTGCTGAGGGAAATGAGTTGGTTGATTTTTAAAAAAAAAAAAAAAAAAACATGGAAAGGCTTGGACCTATGAAGGAAAATGCTATCCATCTCCAGAGAGATGACAAATGGAATATACATAGCACAGTCTCATACATATATATGTGTAGTTTTATAGATATCTATGTATGTGTGTGCATATACATATTATATATACCCATGTTGAAAATGGGGTGGGAGAAAGAAGAAAAAAATAAAACAAAAAGTGGACAACAAAGAACAAAAGAAGGCGGAGAAAAGCTGGGTAGCTTTAAAAACAATATGTAGTATTTATCAGTCTTCCTTGAAATGGAAATTTTATTGTTTTGTATTGAATCTTCTCATGTTTTGCTGAATACATGGAAATGTTCTTTTTTTCTTTTCTCATTCTGCATTTAAGTTTAAAATGAATAAAAAAAATTATCAAAAAAGGAAATAAAAATAAAGTACATATTAAAACATTTTATGCCCAGGAGCTAAGATTAATAGATGTTAAAATTAAACTGCCTTCCCTCCCATCTCAATCCTAAGCCTCATAGTCCTGATTATATTATTCCAACTGCCAGTAACCCTGTATTCCACTATCAAAAACACCATTGTTAGAATAAGAATTCTGTAATGACTGAGGACTGGGATCATAACCCTTTTAGGGTTTTAGTATTTTTATTCAGCCCACTGCTTGATATTTTCATATCCTAGGCAAGTGCTAATACTGTTGTTTAACTGACCTAAAAGAAATATTTCTGCATGCAGAGACTGCTGACTATTCCATCACAAAATGGCTATGATGCCATTTCCCTAAGTTAGTGGAAGGGATGCTTGCCCCATGTCCATTCTCCACACCTTAGTTAGGACTGATCAGTTGCCAATGCATCCATACTGGTGGCCTATCCTTGAGCTGCACAGCTTGTCCAAGCCGAGCTCTGTTAGTATGGTTACCAGCACCTTCTTCTAAATTCTCAGGGCAACATCCCCCTAACAGAATGGATTGGAAAAGCAGTACCATATTCTGATGTTTGGAGACAATTCAAGCTATGTAATACACACACAAGTTCTTCTGCTGTGTTCGGAGTAAGGAAAAGGGTAACTAATTATGATAGGCTAAGGAAAGGAGACCACAAAGGAAAAAAATACAGATTGGTCAACAAAGATAAACATGTACCCACAACACATCCATATATACCTAAGACACACTTCTCTGTAGCAACAGCTTTTAGGGCATTGGATGAACAAAGAAAGGTGCAAAGTAAAATCTCTTTCCAACACTTAGTATAGAAAAGTCGAGAGAGTCACAAATCAAGAAAAAATGAAGTCATTCAAAGCCAAACCCACAGCACCATGGACAACTGGGATTTCCAGGGACAAAGAAGCTGCCTTCTTAGGGGCCATTGGAGACTAGAGTATCCATAGACAGGGTACCTATTTTTCCTAGTGATTAAGCCAGTAACTCTTCTTCTACATCATGATTTTTCAGCATTAACCTGAGAAAATGCGAAGTACCTTAACCACTCTCTCCCTGAAGAAGCCTAGTAAGGAAGTAAGAGGTCCCAATAGGTCAGGCAGACTGAGGGATGTGGTTCTCAGGACCAAGACCTCAAGGCCTGAGTGGTCATGATACAAGATAATTTCTGGCTAAGCAAAGAAGGGAGTTAGTAATCAATAACTGCTATCAGGACTATTTATTATACTGAACATTATTTCTATCTGCTTAAAGATCCACACTCTTCTCCCTAGAGGTCAAAATCACTGTGAACTATAAATAGCTGGCATCCTACTATTTTCTAGGCCAGTAACTATCTACTTAGACTTATTAAAAAGTTGTCTTCAATTCATTTCAGAGAACTCAATTATCATCTATATTATACATCCTAAGGAGAAGGCACTGATCACCAAAACCTGTCTTAATCCTCTGAAGGGCAACCTTCATTTTCCTGGGATATAAATTTCATCCTTTCTGAAGAGGCAAAAATCCTATACATTTCCCCCTTGTAAGATAACTATTGACAAAAATAACAGTAAATACAAATAGCAAGAAACATAAATTAGTCAATCATAAAATAAACCTTAAGAAAGGTTTCATAGGCACACGAAACTTGGGTGACAGCCATACACAATAAGACAAACATAGGCTTTATCCTTGAAGAGCTCACAATTACTTTTTGAGATACTGATTGCAGGATGCATTTTCTGATATTCAGTAACAGCAAATTTGTACAAAGATTCCTCAATTCAAAATGTGCACAAATTTAAACTCTGGTATGTACTCTCTGATGAGTCACAAGGCCAGACGTGTGCCTGAAGGCTTTCCCACATTCTCTGCATTGATACGGCTTCTCTCCTGTGTGAATTCTCTGATGCTGAGTAAGATTAGAGCTGTGATAGAAGGCTCTCCCACATTCATTACACCCATAGGGTTTCTCTCCAGTATGAATTCTCTGGTGTTGAATAAGGGAAGAGATCTGACTGAAGGCTTTCCCACATTCCCTGCAGTGATAGGGTTTTTCTCCAGTATGAATTCTTCGATGTTGAACAAGGTGTGAGCTCCTACTAAAAGCTTCTCCACATTCACTACATTCATAGGGTTTGTTTCCAGTGTGAATTCTTTGATGCTGAATAAGGTCGGAGCTCCCCCGAAAGGCTTTCCCACATTCACCACATGAAAAGGGTTTCTCTCCTGTATGAATTCTTTGATGCTTCCTAAGATCAGAGCTTTGTCTGAATGCTTTCCCACATTGAGTACATTTGTAGGGTTTCACTCCCATATGAATTCTCTGATGTTTTCTAAGACCTGAGTTCTGTTTAAAGGTTTTCTCACATTCATTACATTCATAAGGCTTTTTGAAAGTTGGATTTTTTTGATGCACATTAGAAGATGAATTTTGTTTAAAGTTTTGGTCATTTGTAGCAGATATGTGGGGTTTCTCTGCTGTGGGTATAACCAGATCCGAGTTGATCCGGCAACTAGTCAGACACTCATATTTATGGCCATTCTCTCCTAAGGGAATTTTTCCAAAAGAGAAGGTTGCTATCATAAAATTTCCATCCTGGGAAAGGGATTGCTGCCTGTCCAAAGTACTTTCACATTCATTGGTTTCTCCAATCTTGGTTCTCTTGGAAACATCCACTGGGAGGCTTCCAGATATCCTCTCCTGTGACTTTCCTTCTTCAGAAAATTCTTGCTTTGGAAGGGACCATTTGGTATAAGTTTCAAAATCTGAAATAATCAATAGAAAATACAAATGTCATGTATGCTGGGAGAAAGGATCCTTTTTAAAAGGAATATTAAAAAAGGTTCGTATCTCCAAGGTCTTTTATATACATTACCTGTTATGGTTATTACAACAACCTTTTGAATAAGCAGAAAACATGATTAAGCTTATTTCTACATAGGAAAAAAAAAGATAGGAGTGATAATGATGTAATATAGCAATGATTTTTGACTCTGTTCTAACAATAAGTCAATAATACTAAATCTTCTGATTTTGGAGTCTGCCTAAGAGACTTCCCACATTTTCAATCTAAGAACAACAATCTGTCTGATTCTGAATACATTCTTCAATTCATTGCTGACTGATAATCTGGTCAGTGAGAACCAAAATCTGGAGATCCACAGAATTAGCATGTCACTGATAGAAAGCTGGATAAAGCTGCCTCCTCTCTCTTAGGACTTTTAAAAATTCTCTTGGAATTTAGTCTGCTTGTAATGGCATTATAATTACAATAAAACTTTGCCCCTTGACCAGGAAATTGGTTCAAGCCTGCAAATTCTTTTGAGATCTCACGACACAGGTCTATGACCCCAAACTTTTGGGATCCCTTTCCCAACCTCAATCATAGATTGATAATAAAATCATAGATTTAGAGTGGAAAGGGTTTTTAGAGGCAATCTATTCCAACTTCCTTTTTTACAGATGGGGAAACAGGACAAGAGACATTAAATAACTTGATCAATGTCACACAGTTAGGGGGTTGTGAAGCCGGGACTACAATTTAGATTTTAAATCCACCACCATTTCAACAAAATCACATTGCCTCTTAGAAACAGAGTAGTCAAAATTAAATTTTATTCTGTGCAAGAAATGCATACAGTCTATACCTGTTCCAGTGAGCTTTCACAAACGATCATCTCAATCTAAAGGGAATAGCAACAGGAAATAAGAGTGAAAACACAGATAACAAGTGAGAGAGTCAAGAAAGAGGTATCTAGCACAGAGGACAATCTAGCACAAAGGGAAAAAAAAAGAGCCACTCTATGACAAGAAGAAGAGACAAATCAGAGAATATAGGAAACCAAAGACAGAGGGAATGGTCTCATATACAAACTATTTATAACATATTTTTATAATATATTTTATTATAATAAAGAACTTGAAGGAAGTGGGTACTCATCACATGAAGAATGATAGGATATTATCAATATGAAGCACTCAGAAAATCTTGAGAAGACTTTTATAAATAACAGTTCATAAAGAATAAAGCAAACTCCAAAGAACAATTTACATGATCACCAAGATGTAAAGGAAAATAATGTTCAAGGATTTCAAAACTCTGAGCAATAGAGAGACCTAACTTGAGAGCATGGCTGATAAGGCATGCATCTCTCAGCAGAGAACTGGCAAATAATAGACATGGAATGAGCCACATATTGTCAGGCAAGGACAGCGTATGTGTTTTGCTCATCTATATACTTTAAGTTACAAGGCAGGGTGGAGAGTGAAGCACTTAGAAACTGAGTATTATGAAAAAAAATTATCAATAAAACATTTTAAAAGAGGGGAGAAAATATGGATGAGTGAATCAAGAATAGCATTATAAACTAGAATTAAAAAAACTGGATTTGATGAAAATTAACTTTCCAAGGGTGGAAAGTGAGGGGGGGAAGGGATATACAGCAAGAGATTGAACAGATAGGAGGTAAAAATAATGAAATCGTTTCCATTCCATGACCTGGACCTTCCCCCCCCCCCTTTTTTTAAGTAATAACTTTTTATTTTTCAAAAAGCATGCAAAGTTGGTTTTCCACATTCGCCCTTGCAAAACTTTGTGATCCACATTTTTCTCCCTCCCAATCTCTGCCATGCCCTAGGCAGCAAGTAATCCAACATAGGTTAAACATGTGCAATTCTTCTAAACATATTTACACATTTGTCATGCTGCACAAAAAAAATCAGATCAAAAAGAGGGGGAAATGAGAGGGGAAAAAATAAGCAAACAAAAACAAAACAGGTGAAAATACAATGTTGTGACCAGACCATTTTTTCATATGCTGACAAACTTCCCTCCATTTGTAGTTGCCCAGAAGTCTACTCACCCTGGAATAGTTGTTTACCACATCAGCTTCCTTCTTCTACTCCCAAGCTTCTCTTAGAATCTCCATTATAGGGAGAGGCCCAGGCCAGCTGGCTCGATATTCTGGACTCTGCCTACCATGCCTCAGCTGCCAACTAACCCTGGAATAGTTCTTTCAGTTCCTGGGGCCTCCTCATGTGAACATCCTTCCACTATGCCAGCTTCCTTCTCTCCTAAAGAGCTCCTCCAAAGGCTTTCTAGACCTAGGCCCTGTGCCCCAGTGGGGTCACTTGGCTTGCTCCCCAAGTTTCTGTGTTCTTCCCCCACTTCCTATACCCCACAGAATGTATTCTCTCCCCAGCCTGGCACAGCCTGGCACATAAGGACTTCATGAATACTTATTTGCCATGCCAGTAGGATTGGGCAAAAATGGACATCTCAGTCCTATACCACAGAACATCCATAAAAACGCCTCAGTTCTGCAACCCATGTTAGCTCAGCAACTGTCACTAGATGAGCAGGGATGGGTATATATACCTAACAAGAACTACTAAGAACACAGATGCTCGATTTCTTGTAAATCTAATCAAAGGAGTTTTAAATGGAAGCGGAAAGAAGAGAGAGAAAATTGCTGATTAATTAGAGACCATGGAGATTAACTACAATTTAGGAAGAAGTAAAAATGGCCAGAATATCATAGAAAACAAAAATGTGAAAGAGGAGGGAAAAATCCCCTAGCCTCCCCTGTCTATGCACAAAGTCAGGCAGATTATAGCTCCTACCTCCAGGAGGCAAATTTGGCCTCTCAGGTACCACTGAAGCTTGGCTAGATGAGGTCTGCCACAAGCTCTACAAGGGTATATATACCTTATCCGAAAGCAACAACACAGAAAAGAGACTGGGGCAAAGTGAGAGGTGGGGGGGGGGGGTTCATGGCACATTAACAAGATACACTTGGGTGAGAAAATCCAGAAACCAAAAGAGGGAAACACGACACAGAAAAATGTGAGAGCATATATTAACCAAAAAAAAAAAAAAAAAAAAAAGCTCCTCTTTTGTAAAACTGAAAATATTAAGAAATAATATTTCTTTAACTTAAAAAAAACTTTTCTAGACCTCCTTGTTTGAAGAGGTTGAAGAGGAGTGCAAAACAATTTTAAGGAAGGTTAGGTCAGAGACTTTCTTACGGAAAAGGATTAAGGGCAGTAACTAAAACTTAGAACAGGAGCACTTACTAATTGGGTTTTTGACACATCCCTCATTAACTAGTGCCAGGAGCTGATCTTCTCTACCAAGAAAGAATTAATAAGATACTTAGGATAGGAATCAAGGGATTCCTTTAGTTGATCCCAAAAGACAATTTAAGAGGGGCTGTCCAAGGAAAGATTAATGATGACTTGATTTAGAATGTTAAACCTCAAACTGAATTTTAATCCACATTTTTTTCATTGGTTCAGATTTCTATAAATGGTATCCTCAAATCATCTAGGGCTAAAGAGTTTTGTTAGGAGACTATGCCAGTTTGGATCACTCTCTATCCAAGCCAAAAATAGCTTGGATATTATATTTAATATTAAACTGTTTCTTGAAGATTTGTACCCAAAACCACAGAATATACAATTTTCTTTAACAATGACAGATAGAGGAAGTAGCATCAATATTGTCACTGGAGTATACTACAAGCTATCTGGCCAGAAAGAATGAAATGAGCAGTTTGGAAAACAAATCACAAGTCTAGAATGATGAAGTAGGGTTTTTTTTTTTTTTTTTTTTTAAGAATGATGTAGTTCACCAGACCTAAAATCAGGAGGACCTGAGTTCAAATCTGGCCTCAAACATGTAACACTTCCTAGCTGTGTGACCTTGGGCAAGTCACTTAACCCCAGTTGCCTCAGGGAAGAAAAAAAAGGAATAATGTAGTTGGCAAGAGATAATTTACCTACCAGCTCTTTGGAAAAGAGAGAAATTTATGGCCAAAGGAGAACTAGAGGACATTATAAAATGCAAAATGGATAACTGATTACATGAAATTAAAAAAGGTTTTCCACGAACAAAACTAATGCAGCCAAGATTAAAAGGAAAACAGAAAGTTGGGGAAAAAATTTTACAGCCAGTGTTTTTGATAAAAGCCTCATTTCTAATTGTGTGTGTGTGTGTGTGTGGTGTGTGTGTGTGTGTGTGTGTGTGTGTATGTGTGTGTATAAAGAACCAAGTCAAATTTATAAGAATACAAGTCATTGCCTAATTGATAAGTGGTCAAAGAATATGAACAATTTTCAGATAAAGAAATTAAAGCCATTTCTAATCATATGAAAAAAGGCTCTAAATCACTATTGATTAGAGAAATGCAAATCAAGACAACTCTGAAGTACCACTTTACAACTCTCAGAATGGCTAAGATGACAGGAAAAGATAATGATAAATACTGGAGGAGCTGTGGGAAAACTGGGACACTAATGCATTGTTGGTGGAGTTGTGAAATCATCCAACTATTCTGGAGAGCAATTTGGAACTCTGCCCAAAGGGCTAACAAACTGTGCATATTCTTTAATCCAGCAGTATCACTACTGGGCCTATATCCCAAAGAAATCATAAAAAGGGGAAAAGACCCATTGTGCAAAAATGTTTGTAGTAGCTTTTTTTTGTGGTAGCAAAAACTTGGAAAATAAACATTCATCAACTATGGAATAGCTGAATAAATTATGGTATATGAAAATAACAGGGGCCAGCTAGCTGGTGCAGTAAATAGAGCACCAGTCCTGGAGTCAAGAAGGCCCAAATTCAAATCCAACCTGAGACACTTAAGACATCCTAGCTGTGTGACATGGGCAAGTCACTTAAACTCTCCTCCCTTCACACACACACACACACACACACACACACACACAAAAATTTAAAGAAAAAAAAGTAATGAAATTTTATTGTTCTATAAAAAATGATGAAGTGAATTTTAGGCCTGGAAAGATTTACATGAACTCATGCTGAGTGAAACAAGCAAAACCAGGAAAAAATTGCACACAGCAAGAGTCTGTGATGATCAACTATGATAAACCTGGTTCTTAGCAATTCAGTGATCCAGGAAATCCCAATAAATCCCATTCCCATCCAAAAAGAAAACTATGGAGTCTGAATGTAAATCAACACATGCTATGTTCACTTTGTTTTCTTCTGTTTTTTCTTTTCTCATGGTTTTTCCCTTTTGTTCTGATTTTTCTCTCCCAACATGATTCATATGGAAATATTTTAAAAAGGAATGTACATGTATAACCAAAAAAAAAAAGTTTTACATGTACCTAGGGAAAAGAGGGGGAAAAAAAGAAAGTAAGAAAACTATTAAGATTATTAAACTAGTAAATAAAATTAAGAATTGGTTTTATGAAAATAAAAAAACTATGTAGTTGTTACAGGAAATTTCATTTGTCTAGTAACATGCCAAAATCTCTTTTCCTCCCCTTCTCTGCCCTTTTCTATTCTTTCTTCTCTCTGAGAAATAATTCATGTGGATGCCTACTCTATTCCAATTAGTATTAATCAATTTGACATCATTTTATAGAGGAGTAGTGATTTAGGCCCCAGAGCTGTGAGATACAGATTCTAAGTTCACTTGCTAAATTATCAGAGGCTCTTGATCCTTGTTTTTCCTTGTGTAAGAGGCAAACTAGGGTTAAGTTTTCATAGAACAGCTAAAATTCAATGACACAATGAGAAATACTAAAAGCTAAGTTTCCACAGAATGTTGTAAGCCTCAGGGTAATGTAAGATAATAAGTATTTCTGACCAATGAATGAGCTTTCAGAAGAGACTCACTTGGCTCCAAACTTTTGATAAAGATGTCTAGGCTAGAAACTAGGTTAAACTGACCAGGTTCAAAGACCAGGAAAAGGCTTTCTTTATTGTGCCTGCTTAATAAGCCTCATGCATATAAGCTGACACATCCCATATAGAATTAGAACTTCATTAACAGAACACGGGATGTATGACAAGGGAGGGGCACATGTTTAGGAGTAGCAAGTAAGAAATGATATAACCCTAAGAGGAATTGACCAATACATTCTTTGGGGAGGGAATGGCAACCAGCTAACAGCCTGAAGCTGTTCTGCTCCTGGACCTAGTGCTACCTCCTCCCATCAGAGAGGAACCTGCTTCTGGCCAGAAATGTCTAGTTCCTAGGGACTTTCTCTCTCAATAAAATTTGTTATCTGACTTTCGGAGTCAGCTTGTTTCTAACATTTGTCATGGTGGCCAAGCCCAGTATTGCAGAGGCGATTCAACTACATGGAAAATGCTCCAATTTATTTTTGTACTTTCAGACCATTCTCTCTTATCCAACAGGAACAGGTGACCATCTTATGACTATTTAGATCACTGGCTGAGATAACTTAGACCATCTCCTCCTGCCTAACCTAAGCAGAAGCCTTGTGCCAAGATATTCCTTGTTTCACCCAACTCATTACCAATTGACATCTCATTTTGCTTATTTTAGCTTTTTCATCATGTCAATCGATGGAATTACTCTGTATTTGGTATAGCTATTCTTGAATGTCTAGATACAGACATAGATAGAAAGATATAAAAATAGGTCCCTACCTATATCCCAAAGAGATCTTAAAGGAGGGAAAGGGACGCATGTGTGCAAGAATGTTTGTGGCAGCCCTTTTTGTAGTGGCTAGAAACTGGAAACTGAAGGGATGCCCATCAACTGGAAAATGGCTGAATAAATTATGGTATATGAATGTTATGGAATATTATTGTTCTGTAAGAAACGACCAGCAGGACGATTTCAGAGAGGCCTGGAGAGACTCGCATGAACTCATGCTGAGTGAAACGAGCAGAACCAGGAGATCATCATACACAGCAACAAGACTATATGATGATCAGTTCTGAAGGACATGATTCTCGTCAACAATGAGACGTTTCAAACGCAGTTCCAGTTGTTCAGTGATAAAGAAAGCCATATACACCCAGGGAGAGGCCTATGGGATCTGAGTCTGGACCACAACATAGCCTTTTCACACTCTCTATTGATGTTTGCTTGCATTATGTTTTCCTTCTCAGGTTTTTTTGTTCCTGTACAGCAAGATAACTGTATAAATATGAATACACATAATCCATCTGTCAAATATTTTAACATAATTAACATATATTAGACTTCCTGCCATCTAGGGGAGGGAAAAATTTGTAACAGAAAGCTTTGCAAGGGTCAATGTTGAAAAATTACCTATGCATATGTTTTGCAAATAAAAAGCTTTAATAAAAAAATAAAATAAAAATAGGGCCCTGGCAGGAAGGTGAAGAAGATCTGAGGTCCTCTTCATTGGAGGACACCATGGGCCCTTTAATAAAGTGTCCACTAGCTCAAAGCTCTGCCTTAGTCTCTTATTGTAGGTGGGACAATTTTAATGCCCACATCTCCCTCTCCCTCCCTGAAGTCAATAAGAATTCCCAAGTCAATAAGAATTTAAGAGTCTTCAAAGTGGAACCGGAACCTCAATAAATGCTGGGATGACAAATACAAACAGATAAAAGACAATCCCTGCTCTCAGAGTTGACAATGCATAAAACAAAGTTGGAGGCAGGAGGAGAGAAACTCAGGATACCTTATTCATTTTGATCCCTTGTGAACCAGATCAGCTTTTCTCTTTTCTCAAATCCCCTGAAGTCTCATCCTATCACTCATCTTGAAGTGTCCAAGGATTGGCTTTAGATTTCTCCTACCATCCCACCTCTGCCTTCACTCCCACTACTAAATGAAGGTGGAAAAAAATCATGAAACTAAGCTGCCTGGGATCACTACAAATTTATGTCTGTAATCAGTCTGATTCTTCATGATCTCATATGGGGCTTTCTTGGCAAAGATCCCAAGGCAGTTTGACATTTCCAGGGGACTAAAGCAAAGGCATTAAGTGACTTGCCCAGGATCATGCAGCAAGTATCCGAGACAGGATTTGAATCCAGGGCTTCCTGACTCCAGGCCCAATGCTCTATCCACTGTGCCACCTAGATGTCTCAAATTTGTTACTTAATCTCTGGGCCCTCACTACACTAAGAGATTCCTCTTAGACTTCCTAAGTCAATTGACTATCCCACTCACAACAGCATCCTAGTTAAAACTTTTCATCCCTCTTCAAGTTACCAATGATTCCTAGATCCTGACTCTCAATTGAGAATCTTGGCTGATATTTTAAAAACTGAAAAAAATTGAGGCCATCATTTCTAAAATATAGAGAGAACCGACTCAAATTTATAATACAAGCCATTCCCCAATTGATAAATGGTAAAAGGATATGAACAATTTCAGATGAAAAAATTAAAGCCATTTCTAGTCATATGAAAAAATGTTCTAAATCACTATTAATCAGAGAAATAGAAATCAAGACAATTCTGAAATACCACTTAACAACTCTCAGGATGGCTAAAATGACAGGAAAACATAATGATAAATGTTGGAGAGGATGTGGGAAAACTGGGACATTAATGCACTGTTGGTGGAAGTGTGGACAGATCCAACCATTCTGGAGAGCAACTCGGAACTATTCCCAAAGGGCCATCAAACTGTGCATACCCTTTGACCCAGCAGTTTCTACTGGGCTTGTATCCCAAAGAGATCTTAAAGGAGGGAAATGGCCCCACATGTGCAAGAATATTTGTGGGAACCCTTTTTGTAGTGGCAAGAAACTGGAAACTGAATAGATGTCCATCAATTGGAGAGTGGCTGAACAAATTATGGTATATGAATGTTATGGAATATTATTGTTCTGTAAGAAATGACCAGCAGGACGATTTCAGAGAGGCCTGGAGAGACTTGCATGAACTGATGCTGAGTGAAATGAGCAGAACCAGGAGATCACTGTACACGGCAACAACAAGACTATATGAAGATCAATTCTGATGGACATGGTTCTCTTCAACAATAAGGTGATTCAAGGCAATTCCATTAGACTTGGAATGAAAAGAGCAATCCACATTCAGAGAGAGGAGTATGGAGTCTGAATGTGGATCACAGCATAGTATTTTCACCTTTTTTTCTGATACTTTTTTTTTTGCTTGTTTTTTTTTCCTCTCACTTTTTTTCCTTTTTTTGATCTGATTTTTCTTCTGCAGTCTGATAAGTGTGAAAATACGTTTATAAGAATCACACGTGTTTAACCTATATTGGCTCACTTGCTGTCTAGGAGAGAGAGAAGGTGGGGAAGGAAGGAAAAATATTTGGAACACAAGTTTTTACGAGGGTGAATGCTGAAAACTATTTTTGCATGTATTTTGAAAAATAAAAAGCTATTTGGGATAAGTATTCACTATTTAACAAAAACTGCTGGGAAAACTGGAAACTAGTGTGGAAGAAATTAGGGCTTGACCCACATCTAACACCACATACCAAGATAAGATCTAAATGGGTTCATGATCTGGATATAAAGAGTGATACTATAAGTAAATTAGAGGAATGTAATATAGTTTACCTCTCAGACCTATGGAGATGGAATAAATTTATATCCAAAGAAGAACTGGAACTCTTAATTGAAAACCAGATAGATAACTTTGACTATATTAAGTTAAAAAAAGTTTTTGTACAAACAAAATCAATGCAGACAAGATTAGGAGGGAAGCAATAAATTGGGAAATCATCTTTACATTTAAGGGTTCTGATAAAGGTCTCATCTCTAAAATATATAGAGAATTATCTCATATTTATAAAAATTCAAGTCATTCTCCAATCAATAAATGGTAAAAGGATATAAACAGACAATTTTCAGAGGATGAAATTAAAACTATTTCTAGTCATATGAAAAGGTGCTCCAAATCACTATTGATCAGAGAAATGCAAATAAAGACAACCCTGAGGTACCACTTCACACCTGTCAGATTGGCTAAAATGAAAGGAAAAGTTAATGATGAATGTTGGAGGGGATGTGGGAGGGCTGGGACACTGATACATTGTTGGTGGAGCTGTGAACGGATACAGCCATTCTGGAGAGCAATTTGGAGCTACGCTCAAAAAGTTATCAAACTGTGCATACCCTTTGACCCAGCAGCATTTCTATTGGGCTTATATCCCAAAGAAATCATAAAGGAAGGAAAGGGCCCCACATGTGCAAGAATGTTTGTGGCAGCCCTTTTTGTAGTGGCTAGAAACTGGAAATTGAATAGATGCCCTTCAATTGGAGAATGGCTGAATATATTATGGTATATGAATATTATGGAATATTATTGTTCTGTAAGAAATGACCAGCAAGATGATTTCAGAGAGGCTTGGAGAGACTTACATGAACTGATGCTGAATGAAATGAGCAGAAAACCAGGAGATCATTATACAAGGCAACAAGACTATATAATGATCAATTCTGATGGACATGGCTCTCTTCAACAATGAAATGTTTCAAACCACCTCCAATTGTTCACCGAAGAAAGCCATATACACCCAGAGAGAGGGATGTGAAATGTGGACCACAACATAACATTCTCATACTCCTTGATTGATGTTTGCTTACATTGTGTTTCCTTTATCTGATATATTTTTTGTGTAGATAAGATTTTTCTTGCACAACAATGATAAGTTTGGAAATATATATACATATATTCGATTTGCCAATATTTTAACATAATTAACATGTAGTGGATATCCTGCCATTTAGGGGAGGGGTGAGGAGTTGGGGAGAAAAATCTTAACAGAAAACTATGTAAGGGTTATTGTTGAAGAATTACCCACACATATGTTATGCAAATAAAATAAAAATAAAAAAAGAAAAATAAAAAGCTATTTAAAAAAAGAAAAAAATTGAGGCCAATTGTTAAGACCACCTTCTTTTGCCTGCCTTCCTCCTCTCAGACCACTTAAATGTCTTGTGCCATTAGCTTTACTGCTAGCTCTCATGAAGAAACAGCACTTCCACTTACCAAGGCTCACTTCTCTACTTGCTGAAGAGGTCCCATTCTCCTGCAGCAGACTGCCCCCCTCAGTCTGTCACTTATCTTGAATCTTTCCCTGTCTATTGGCTGCTTCTCTGGGCCAACTTGTCCATGTCTTCTCTGTCCCTCAAAAAACCTCACTAGATATGTCCCTTCTCTCAAGCAATCATCCTTTATTTCTCCTCCCTTTCCTAGCTAAACTCCTTGGGATGGTCTTTTACAACAGATGCCTCAACTTCCTTTCCTAACACTCTTTTAAACTCTCTGCATTCTGGCTTCTAACCTCATCAACTCATCAACTGAACTGCTCTCTCCTGAGTTACAAATGATCTCTTAATTGTCAAAACTAATGGCCTTCATCATACACAGCAACAACAGTATTACATGATGATTGATTCTGATGGACATGGCTCTCTGCAACAAAGAATTGTCTCAAACCAATTCTAATTGTTCACTGAAGAAAACCATATACACCCAGAGAGAGGGAAATGAAATATGGACCACAACGTAACATTTTCATGCTCTCTATTGAGGTTTGCTTGCATTGTGTTGCCTTTCTCTGATTTTCTTTTTTTTCTTGTAGATAGGATTTTTCTTGCATAACTTCAAGTATTTCAACATTATTAACATGTAGTAGACTTCCTGCCATCTAGGAGAGGGGAGGGGACTGGGGGTAAAATTTGTAATGGAAAGCTTTGTAAAGATCAATGCTGGGGAACTACCCATACATATGTTATACAAATAAAAAGCTTTAATTAAAAAAAAAACTAATGGCCTTTCAGCCTTCAACCTTCTGGGGCTCCCTATGGTCTTGACAACGTCAATCACTCTCTCCTCTCTAGGTTTCACTCACACTGCTCTCTCCTGCTTTTCCTCCTGACTGTTCCTTTTCAATCTCCTTTGTGGGACATTTGTCCAGTCATCACTAACCTCAGGTGTCCTCCAAGGCTTTATCCGGGGCCCTTTTCTTCCCAACACTATCTGTCTTGGTGATTTAACCATCATCTCTGGCCTGATGATGCTGAAGGATCTGCCTAGCCAGGCCTAATCTCTTTCCTGACCTTCAGTGTCTCACCTCCCACTGTCTATTTACCATCCCAACATTCCACAGACATCTTAAGCTCAAAATGTCCAAAACTGAACTCCTTATCATTTCCCCCTTTTTCTAACCTCATTACTGCTACCCAAAGCACCATCTTCCCTGGCTCAAAACCTAAGGATCCTCCTTGACTCCTCACTCACTCACCCCTTATCAAGGGTATCAAGACCTGTCCTTTTTACCTTCATGCTATATCTGATATATGCTTCCATCTCTCCAATGTCACTGCTGTTACCTTGGTATGAGTTCTGAATGCCTCATGCCTTAACTATTGCACTGGCCTTTTGGTTGATCTCCCTGTCCCAAGCCTCTCAAATCCTCCCTAATTTAATTTCCCCTCAGTTGTCAGATTGGTTTTCCTAAAGCCTATATCTATTTCACTAATCTATACAATAAATTCCAGTGGCCCCTCCTGGACAAATATGAAAATCATCTATCTAGCTTTTTAAACTTTTCATAACCTTGTCTCCTCCTCCCTTTCTAGTATTCTTTATTTGTTTTTAATTTTTTTAACTTCTTTTTTATTTTCAGTTCCAAATTCAACCTCTTCCTCTAGTTGAGAAAGCAAGCAATATGGTACAAATTATATATGTGAAGTTGAAAAGTTACATAAAATATATTTTCATAATAGCCATGTTGAAAAAAAGCAAGAAAAATAAAATGGAAAAAAATGTGCTTCAATAGGCTTTCAGAGTTCAGTTTTGTCTCTGAGAGTAGACTTTTTTTTAATCACAAATATTTTAGAATTGTCAACAGATTATTGTATTAATCAACAGTAACAACAGCTAAGTCTTTCATAGTTGACTATATTATACTATTGTTATTTCTGTGTACAATGTTCTCTTCTCCAGTCATCTTACCTCCCTGCACAGATTGGTGATCCAGTATCACTGGCTTCCTTGCTCTTCCTCAAATATAACAACGAATTTCCTTCTCCTAGCATTTTTTCACTGGCTGTCTCCTATGACTGCCTCTTGATTTCCATGCCTTCCTTTTCTAAAGAAGCCAGTGCTTTCCTTCTGTTGATTATTCCCAGTTTTTGCCATATAACATATCTTGTTCGTACAAAGTTATTTGCATGTTGCCTTTCCCATTAGATTGAGCTTCTTGAGAGGACAGATTGTTTTTTAACTTTTATGTACTTAGTATTTAGTGCAATGCATGGAACTAAATATACTATGATACTATAATAATAAGCAAAATTTGCTGTGGATAACTGAATTAGGAGAGTAATTTTCTCTTATCCTTGAAAAGTTAAAGATGTCTCTATTGATATTTGCTTGCATTGTGTTGCCTTTCTCTGATTTTCTTTTTTTTTTCTTGTAGATAGGATTTTTCTTGCATAACTTGTCAAGTATTTCAACATTATTAACATGTAGTGGACTTCCTGCCATCTAGGGGAGGGGAGAGGACTGGGGGTAAAATTTGTAATGGAAAGCTTTGTAAAGATCAATGCTGGGGAACTACCCATACATATGTTATACAAATAAAAAGCTTTAATAAAAAAAACAAGAAAAAAGAAAAAAAAAGAAAAGTTAAAGATGGTAACAATTCTGACCTTCTAATTTACAAAATACCATAACACCTGAAATGATTGGCCTTTAATATAAAAATCTCTCCACTGCTTTATGGAATCATCCATTTTAAATGGAAAGGGACTTGAAAGATGATTTACTCCAATCCCCTCACTTTATAGAAGAAAAATCTGAGATCCAGACAAGTTACATGATTTGCCCAAAATTACATTGATAGGAATTGGCAAAGCTAGCACTTAAATCAACATCCTTTGATAGCAAATCCTGTAAATCACACTACTTCTTAACCATTGTAGACAAGAAACTGAGTAGCCAGGTGCCATTCTGACTGAAAAACAACCTCCATTCTCTTTATCAGCGTCCCTTCACTCCTTTCTTCTTTCCACTTTCTCCTCACCTCTTTCTTGTAGGAACTGGGGCTCTGGACACCCACACTTGATCTGAGCATTCATAGGCTGAAGCTGGATATTCAGTGCATCCTGTACTTCTTTTAAGGGTTTCATCTTCTCCCAGGCTCCTGTCTCTTTCTGTACATTTGATGCAACTTGAGGATAATGAGATGTTTGGTCTTGTAAAGCAGTCACCTTGAAAACAAAAACATCATATAAATAGAGGAAGAGGGTGTGTGTGTGTGTGTGTGTGTGTGTGTGTGTGTGTGTGTGTGTAGAGAAAGATAGAGATAGAAAAAGCCCAGAGATACAGGATAGTGGAGGAAGAATCAATCTTGTTTATCACATTTAAAGAGGCCCTATTAGGATTAATCATAAAACAACCTCGGAGGCTCCTTTTTATTATTAAACAGTTTGCTCCTTTCTAGAGAAAAGCTGAATTGACACATAAAACAATTAACTTCAGGAGAAGTTTTTGCTGCTGATAAACAAGATATTTTTTGAAAGTTGAGTTAATTTTACTATATTGCTATTTGAAAAATGAATGATGTATTATTTAATAAGATGAATATACAAAAAATTCAAGCAACTGTAGAAAACTCCTGTTCATATTTATCCATTTTTACCTATTAAAAATAAATTTTAGGGCAGTTAGATGAAGCAGTGGATAGAGCATTGGCCCTGGAGTCAATACAACCTGAGTTCATATCCAGCCTCAGACACTTAATACATGCTAGCTGTGTGACCCTGCAAGTCAATTAACCCCAATTACCTCTCAAAAAAATTGTAAAATTACCACAATTTACCAAAAATTACACAATAAAACCATCTGTAGACTTAACTATATCCAAAATGTTACTTTAACTTTTGCAAACTATGAAAAATCATGTTGACACAGAGTAAATTGTTCTTAAGCATAAACTCCCAGTATACCCTATTAAATAGAATTTAGAATACACAATATACAGACTAAATAAAAGCTGGGAAAATCTGATTACCTCTCCTGTGGTGATGACAAAAGATAACAGCTGAAAGGAATTCTAAAAGTCATCTAAGCCAACTCTTTTGATTTATAGGATGAGGAAACTGAGGATCAGAGATTTTTAAGTAGAAAAAAGAAGATCCAAGCCCAGAGCTTCTGATTCTAAATTCAACACTTTACTCTCTACCAACCTCCCTCCCTCTCAGTCTTCACCTTCTTTGACCTTTTACCACATCTAGTACTAATAATTACCTTCAACTTTCTAAGACCCTTTAGTTTCTATAATTCACATTATCCTTGTTCTATCTCTCTGACTATTCATTTGTGGCTCTTTTCTATATGCTTATAAATAGGTTATTCCAAGACTCAATTTTTACCCTCTACTTTTTCCTCTCTCCACTCTCCCTCAGAGATCTCATTTACTTTCATGCAGACTGGCAATTAAATCAGTTTAAAAATGTCAGTTATCCTTGATTTTTCAACCTAACTCTTTATTTCTTCTAGTAATTCACCAATTTCTGTAGATTTTTCTTTCCTAATATATTTTTTCCCTTCTAATTTCCTTTGAGCCCACCCCAACTGATCATTCTTCTCATCCCTAGGAGAGGAACTGTCTCACTCCTGACCTTGCATTCTAATCACCTAGCACCAAATGTGGAATATGGAAAGCACTTAAAACACTTGATAATGGACAATAGAAGATCCTTCCTAAAATGGTCTTCTGCCTCCAAATTCCCTTACTAAGGCAACATAATAACATCACTAGAAATGCATTTTGGTTCAAAAAAACCTTCATCTGCTCACCAATGCTATTGATAAAGTCCAAACTCCTTAGCCTGTCACGGGAGACCCTTCTTTATAGACTTCTCTAGGAAAAAATAATCAGAATCTTCCATCCCAAACTAGTCAAAGATCCTCTAAATACTGTATACAGGAATCTGTCTTCCTACCTTTGCTCACATTATTCCTTCTCCTGGATTGTGAGTATGTAGGTATAGACACACACACACACACACACACACACACACACACACACACACACACACATATATATATGTGTGTGTATGTATACTTGTATATACATAAATATATTCATATTTCTCCTATAAGACCCAGTTCAAGGTCTTAAGAGCATCCTCCATGAAACATTCTCAGACTAATTAACTGATATTTCACAGTCCTCTGAATTTGAAAACATATCCATATTATAAATCCCTCCACCCTTAAAGGGTACATTTTGATAGAACTAATGAGCAAAATAATAAGGTAAAAATAATTCAAGAAGCACTCACTTATTTGGGAATTAATCAAGTAATATATTGTAACTTCTGATGCTCACATGCTCATATTTTTTATGTTTATAAACTCCTGCATTTGATTGCAATCATCGTAGAATAATGGGGTCTTAAATGTGTAGATAAAAGTTACTTGGACAAGTAAAAAGGGAAACCAAGATCTTTTCTATTTCTAATACTCTGACCTCATGAATCCTTAACCTCTGGAACCCCAATTACCTACATTTTCATTCTCTTATTTATCCACCAGTTGAGATGAATCATGCCTTAGCATTTGTCACTGTTCCAGCTCCAAAGTCTTCCCTTCTCTAATCACACTCTAGCTCTCCTCCTTTCCATTCCAACCAAACACTGCCCATAACCTCAATGGCGAGTCCCCTTTCCCTTCACTGCTGTTCCACTCTACCCAGTCTTGATCCCCAAGGGTCAGCTATTTCAAGAACGTTAGGTATCCCCCGAGAATCCTTTGCTCCTTTCCCTCTTCATATTGAGCCATCCCCAAACCTGAATCGCACCCTGTATCCAGAGGGTAAGGAGGTCCAAAACAACCACCACCAGACTGGGTCCCTCATTACAACTTGTTCTCTTTCTCTTACATTCCCCAGATTCCAAATGTTTTCTACTTTCCCTAAATCCCCAACTTTATTTCTTTAGCCCTTTCCCCAATCACAGATGGCCTAACTTCTACTTATCCTGAGGTCATCTGACCTAAACCTCCTCAACTTCTCTTCCTCCCCCACTGCAAAACCTCTCTCTCTCTCTCTCACCCATCTTTTCTTCCCTCTTGACCAAACAAACAGCTGGCCTTCCTCTTTGCCAAGACTAACTCTACTTATCATTTTGATCCCATTCTCTCTTGCCTTCCCCAGGATTTTGTTCCCATGATAATCCTTCCCATAATGAAATCAAGAAGCTCTGAGGGGGAATCCTGCTTCAGACACTTCTAGCTATCTGGGAAAGTCACTAATCAGAGAGTTGTTGTTAGCACTAATGAGATGACAGGTGAAGAGAGCACTTTGCAAAACTTCAAGCAATCTGTAAATATTAGCTATGGTTATTAAGTATCCATTTCTCAGGAAGCTCCTTCCTCCCATGGACAAACCATGTTTAGCCTCCCTTATCCTAAAAACACAAACTTTCTACAACATTGCTACCTCTCTCAAGTGACCACTCCACCTTCCATCCTTCTCTTCAGTGTCAAGTTTCTAGGAAGAACAAACTACATTATTTCTTTTCTCTCATTACCCAATCTTTCCTACTATTCTGGCTTCTCTACTCTAGTAGACCTAGTGACCACTTCTAATTTGTCAGCCTTGATTTCTCTGCAGCTTCTGACTCTAGTGACCTGCTCCCTCCCTCTTTCCTCCTTCTCTCCTCCCCTATTTGACTTTCTAGACAATATACTTTTACACCGTTTTCTATTTGCCAATTCTCTTCTGGCCAGCTTCCTCAATGACCAGCACTTAGAGCTAATAATAGTTTTTACATTTTAAAATACACTAGCACTTTATTTTAAAAACACATAAACCACGGTTTATCTTGGGTCTACAAAGGCAAGCAGAGGACTGTAATTTAACAAATATTGCTCACTATGCAAGATGTCTCCCTCATAGGCTCTAACCTTGGCCCTCAGCTTTTGCTACTTTCTCTCTTTTGCTGAGCTTATCAGACTTGCAATTTTTCAACTCTGATCATCAACAAGTATTCATTAAGCATCTACCATTAACTGAGTGTGGATCACAGCATAGCATTTTCACTCTGATATTTGCTTGCATTTTTTTCCTCAGTTCTTTTTTCTTTCTTGATCTGATTTTTCTAGTGCCGTAAGATAACTGTATAACTACGTATACATGTATTAGATTTAACATATATTTTAACATAATTAACATGTATTAGACTACCTGCCATCTAGGGGAGGGGATGGGGGGAAGGAGGGGATAATTTGGAACAGAAGGTTTTGCAAGGGACAGGGTTGAAAAATTAACCATGCATATGTTTTGTAAATAAAAAGTTTTAAGGGCAGCTAGGTGGCACAGTGGATAGAGCACCAGCCCTGAAGTCAGGAGGACCTGAGTTCAAATCTAGTCTCAGACACTTAACACTTCCTAGCTATGTGACCCTGGGCAAGTCACTTAACCCCAATTGCCTCAGCAAAAAATGATAATAATAAAATAAAAAGCTTTAATTTTTAAAAAAGCATCTACCATTTTATAGGCACTATGTGACTATAAAAGTCAGTGCTAGAGATACAAAGAAAGGCAAAAAAATAGACCCTGTTTTCAATCTCACAATCTAATAGAGCTAATCTAATCTAATAACATAACCCATTTCCCACAGTAAATCACACCTGCCTCTTTCCTACCTGACATTCTGGTTCACCAAGTTCTCTCTCCAAATCTTCTAGCACAGTTACCACATCCTCTCCACTCTCTGGATGCTGATCTTTCACCCAGGTCTGCAGATCCTCTGGCAAAATGGTCAGGAACTGTTCTAGGACCAGCAGCTCTAGAATCTGCTCCTTTGTGTGTACCTCTGGTCTTAGCCACTGATGGCAAAGTTCCCAAAGTTTGCTGAGTGCCTCTCGGGGTCCAGGTGTGTCACTGTAGTCAAACTGCCTGAACCTCAGGCGGAAGATCTCCTGTCTAGGAGGGCTGTTCTTCTTGTGGCTACCTTTCTTCCCCCATATGTAATCCTCTTCTTTCTCTATCTTAATTACTTGAAGTCTCTCTTTTCCTGTTGGCTTCTGGGGATTGAGTGGTGCAGTATGTCTGGATTCTAGAGCCATTTGAACTTGTATAAGTTTGTTGCAGGCTTTTTTTTTTTAATGGGTGCTCCAGAGATATTTATGACTCAAAAAAAAAAATTCTTCTTGGACTGCTCCTCAAGGCCACTCCTAAAATAAGAAACCACTGTTAACACTGAGAAATAATAAATGCTATTTAAGAACTTAGATAAATTAGTGATTCCTGGGACAGTGACCCTTACCCAAATTAAAAAAAAAGACTCTCAAGATTCAAGGGGGGAAAAAAGGCAAAAAGGGGTTTATTATAATCCAGTGACAAAGGGCAACTCCCAACAGACAAGGTGTCAGTAGAGGAGTGTAAAGCACAAACTGCAAAACACAAGATTATAAAGACAAGAAGTGCCCCCCACCACTGACCTCATCTCCTATTATCTGGGGGAGTCCAGGTTTACACTCTAAACATGGAAATCTATTCCAAAAACAAAAAAAGGATATTGGTAAAAAATAAAAACAAAGAACAAAAAAAGTCTTAATTTAAATTTACTAGAATTCCCAAAGCCATCATCACCTTTAAAAGATGATTTAAACTTAAATGTAAGTTAAGAAGTGATGGGAAACAGGAGAGTAAATGTTTATCCAAGACAAGAAAACACCTGCAGCTTTTTAGCTATAGTTCAACTAGTTTTTGCAAAGTTTCAGGTCACAATTAGGGCATAGTTC
This sequence comes from Myrmecobius fasciatus, assembly GCA_023553655.1. Classification (NCBI taxonomy): domain Eukaryota; kingdom Metazoa; phylum Chordata; class Mammalia; order Dasyuromorphia; family Myrmecobiidae; genus Myrmecobius; species Myrmecobius fasciatus. The sequence continues at coordinate 141,804 of JAJPUD010004033.1, forward strand.
CAAGCTACATTCCCATTCTTCACTTAGTTTACCCAATACAATCCCTCCTCTTTTTTTATTAACCTTTGACGACCTCTCACACCATTCTTCCCTCTGCCCCCAAGGCCCCCCCCCAGGTAATTGGGTTAAGTGACCTGCCCAGGGTTAAGTGTCTGAGACCACATTTGAAGTCAGGTCCTCCTGACTTCAGGACTGGTCCTCTGTCCACTGAGCTACCTGGATGCTCCTTCTCTCACACCATTCTTGATATGTTTTCTCAACTATCTTGTTCTCAGTCTCCAATCCCTCTAGGTCTAGTTTGTCCTTTTTCTCTGCTGGTGTCCATCCTCATCAGGAACCAAAGGACCCATTTTCAGTTTGATTGGTCCTACTCTCTACAGATTCAAGTCTACTCGGACCTCCTCCTCTCCAAGTTACTCAATTTTCTTCTGTGGAAATCTCAATCATGTCCCCTTCCCTACAAAACCCATGGCTACTACCCTCCCCAGCATCAGCCCATCACAGCATTCTACCTTGTGGTGCCTTTTCCCTTATTCTATACCACATGCTATTTCCCATAACTGCACTATGCTTCCCATCCCCACTTCTCCTTCTTAGACTAACTCACTCTTTTGGGGTGCTAAGTCCCTTTTTAGCCTGCCAGTTAATTGCATGCCCCAATCTCATACGGTAATCTCTTTCTACTGGGAAACTTGTGAGTTCCACTGAGGAACTTGTCTTTCCTATGCTCTCCCAGATCTTATTTCATATCTACCCACCCCTTCATTTTGTAACCTGCTCCCCTAAATACTACCTTTTGCCAAAGAGAATGGCCATTGTGAATTCTTCACATGACCAAACCCCAACCTTTGGTGCCTGCCATCATTTGGTGACAAACTCCACACCATAGATCACATCAGTGAGGATGAAGTCTGGAATAGGACATGGACCCATTTTCCAATGTCTTTGAAATTTCCTTCCCTGTCTGTCCATTATCATCAATTTTCACATAGCAAAAATTTAATTTCCCACAAACTATCTTCTCCAGCCAACAAGTAACTGAATACCATTCTATGCTAGAGTACTGCTTCTCTACTCTGAGTGGCCTGATTTGCTAACAAATCCAATGCCTTTGTCATCTGGTTAGTAATTATTTTGACCATGCCCTGGAGTCTAATTTTAATGAGCCTATTCAGCACACAAATTAGGATTCTATACACCCAACTTCCATCTTTCTATCAACCCAACCATTTGTGTCCCCAGTAATTAGAATAGGTAACTCTTCACAAAGAAAGATGCCTATCAGGAAAGTCAGCAAATGCTAAAAGAAACAGACATATGCATCTAGCAACAGATAGATAGGTCAAATACTCACTTATTTAGGATATAATGATCACACATTTTCAAATAGGAAAATCGCAAGATCTTACATAGCTGAATTGTGTTCGTAGCATCTACTGAACACTAGCCCAGATTATAGAAATTTGCTATAAGAGAAAAAAGCAAGGAGACGATTATAATCAAAAAATGGTCCTTCAGGCCTCAAAGCATCCTTAACTCAGTTTAACAATTCCACCTTATAGCCAGAATCAGGAATAATCAGGTGGGTTCTTAATTCAAAGGAATACCAATGAGAAACTGAGTCAGAAGGATCCCACCTTAAGCAGAGATTAAGGTTGTCCTCCCAACTCTTGCCCAGATTCTAGCCTCCACCTATAACAATTCAAGATCACATTCCTCCAAGTAGCTTGTGGCATATTCCTCTCAGATGGTGGATTACTGGCTTGATGATCCATCAGACATTCATACCTGAATTCAAAACTCCAAATACAATCCCAAGAGATTTAACTCAAATAGCAAATTAATCATTAATCAAAGCTTCAGGTGAATTTAGCTCTCAAGGATCACATATCCTAAATAAGTATTGGCTATACCTACTTACATTGATAACAGTAAGAGATTCATCCTAGAAAGTTCAGATTATCTTCATGTCTAAGAAGATGGATTTTAAATTCAACATTACACAAATTATTTTGTTTTAAGATGCTCAGTAACCAATCTATTATCAAGACATGTTCAGGTATTAACCATATTCAAAGGGAAAGAAACATCACTGTTCTCAGAATTTCCCTAAACAATGGGAATAGCTTTAAAATGACTTAATACAATCAATTAAAACTCAAATAGAATATAGAATATCTGAATTTCACATTAAAGAACCCTATCAGAAAAAATCTTGAAATACAAATAACAAGTACAATACCAATATTGTTAAAATTCCTCTAAGCACAAATATTCCCACCTCCCACCAAAACATTCTTAATTGTGAAGTCAATTTTAGAGGTCATAAATGGTCTTTAACAATTCATTCTTGAGGTTTCTCCAAGGTCCTTTAAGCCTGGTGTTCTCAGCCTCCAGACTGTAGTCTCAGTCATTTATAACGTCTGGTAATTTATAATGTCTCCGTCTTCCAGGTTGTATAGTCAGCACCCACTCTCCTGGAATTGCAAACTCCAAAGATGTCGTCTGGGTCAGCAATCATTGCTTCCTAAGGACTAAAAAGGATGAGGGCATTGCCAGTATATAATTCTTTGAAAACTTATCCTTTGTTTCAAAAAGATGGTTTTCCTCCTAGATGAAATAAGCCAATCTCATATGGGGAAAATCCCAGATCACTTCTGGAGACAGTTCTAATTCTTTAACAGAGCAATAGACAAATATTTGATCTAAAGCAATTTAGTCTCTAATATCAATATCTGTTTCTTAAGAATCTGATTCATTCTTTCCATTTTTGCTGATGAGGGCAAATCCAGGTGTATGGAATTGCCATTCAATTTGCAATCCCTCTCCATTATATTTCTTATAAAATCTTAAAAGTAAAATATGTCCCTTTATCAAAATCAATAGTCTCTACCAATCCATATTTAGGTACAATTTGTTCCAATATTATTCCACTAATCCTTTTAAAGCAGCAGAGCCAGGGGAGAGTTTGCATTCATCCACTAAATCTCAGTTTCCCCACTGGTAAAATTTCATTAAAATCTAACCCTAAATGTTTTGGAAGGAGGCTCCCTCCTTCTGGAGAGACACTTCCTCAATACCTTATTTATATTTAAACATATTACACACCTTTCAGATACAATTTGTTTTGCAATTACACATACCCCTATAGACTAAATTTTCTTGTTTTTACTTTTTTGTTAAAGGAAAAGCAAGCTAAACCTTAAGATTCAGAATATAGGTAATATCTAAATAACTTTAGACCAAATTTCACAAAATTTATACCACATATCCAAGTGGGCTGACAAAATGTTAAAGTATAGCTCCTACATTTTTTATCAATTTGCCCAATATACAATTTAGCAAGCAGCATAATAGCTCAAATATATTTCATATAATTAGGAGATACAAACACATGACCTCTTTAGGTAAGCTACCAGAAAACCAAAATTTTCAACTTAAAATCAAATACGGATTTAAATTTCTAGTAACAATACTTCAATATCAACGCACACATTTCTAAAATGTTATATCAGAATAAGCAAGTTCATAATTTTAGCATGAACTAATTAATACTAATTATCTCATACAATTTCAGAATCAGAATTCCAATTCAAGTCTATCTACAGGGCTTTAAGAAATTGGCAAATTTCTTAAGTGGGGAAGAAAAGGTTGGAGAAATTTGGACCCAAGTGACTGGCTGTAGGTCTGTGGCCCAGGGACTAGCCCACCATCCATGCCAGAAATTGGGGGGTGGGGGGAAATGTCAAAGATGTTGGAGTATCAGCTCAAAGCCCAGTAGAGTCCAGTCCACCTAGGGACTTAAAAATACAATACACTAGCTCAACTTAGCTGGCTGAGAGAGAGTGCCAAGCAACTTAAAACTTAGTCTCAAAAACCTCAGAATCTGCTAAAATGTTTAGCAGTTCTGTAACTTTAATTCTACAGACCCAAATTAGCCACTTCTAGGTCCACAAAAAAGTCAGTTTTTTCTTTTTAGTGTGACAGTTAAAAACTTTCCCCATTTCAACTAGTCATTCCACTTTCTAGCTAAATGCTATTTGCATAAATCCAATTATGTACAAAATAAGTGCTTTTAAATCCCAAATAGGCAGATCATTTAATTTGGCTGACAGAGAAACACAGAAAACACACACACACACACACACACACACACACACACTCTTTCCTAAATCAATCAGAAGCTAAAGGAATACCCTGACCAGGTATTGAAGGCTCCTTTGAATTTACAGCCAGCCCTCAGGGGATCAACAGTTCCTCCAAAGGAAGGGGTGCCTGCCCAGACAAAATAATATTATTAATCCCTATACATTTTGGAACTTTATCCCAATTTTCCTAGGGACACTAGCTAGTCTGAAGGACTCACCTGACCTTACCAAATTCATAGTATCTCAGCCTCTTTTTAGTCTCTCCCCCCTCACCAGTTTCTTGCCCACCTGGGTTGTGTGCGCGCTTACCTGACCAAGATCAACCTTTTTCTGCTGGTTTATCTCCTGGGCCAAATTAATCCCCTATTTTTGCAAGCCCACTTCCATGTTTGTTTTCTCCGATTGTCTCTTCGGGAGTTTACCCGATTGGAATGGGAGTTCCTGAGCCCCCAAACTGTGTGGCAAAGCAACAACCACAAAAACAATCAGATTCTCCAGGTAAAAAAGGCAAAAAGGCATTTATAAGATGAAGAGAAAGGGCAACTCCCAACAGACAAGGTGTCAGTAGAGCAGTGCAAAGTACAAACTGCAAAACACAAGATTAAATAGACCAGAACCCCCACACCCACCCCTCTGGACTTTTCTCCCATTGTCTGGGGGAGTCCAGGCTTAGTCTCTAAACATGGAAGTCTATCCCAGAAACAAAAGAACATTAGTAAATAAAAAAATTTCCCTAGGGAACTGCCATACAAGCAGATAATTTCATTCCTGGATGAGAGAATTCTGTTACCTGAATTCCCAAAGCTGTCATCACCTTTAAAAGAAGTACTTAAATGCTAATGAAGAGGTGGTGGGAAACAGGAGGGGAAATGTTCATTAAGACAATGGAACACCTGCAGCTTTTTTTTTTTAAAGCTATAGCTCAACTTGTTATTGTAAAGTCACATATTTCCGTGAGAGGTCTTCACTCAGTCTATCCCATATAATTCTTTCACTTTTGATGATGAGGGCAGATGCCCAGATATATGGAATTGCCACTTACTTTGCAATTTCTCCCCATTATTTCTTATAAAACCTTAGAAGCAAAATACCCCACTGGCGTAACTTCATTAAAACCTAACCTAAATATTTTGGAGCTAGGATCCCTCCCTCAGGGGGGACACCTCCTCAATACCTTCGGACATATTACATACCTTTCAGATACAATTTGTTTTTCAATTACACATATGGCTATAAAACCAAATTTTCTTTCTTTTACTTCTTTGTTAAAGGGAGAAAGCAAGACAAATCTTAAGATCAATATTCTAAGTAGCTTTGGACCAAATTTCACAAAATTTATACCACATATCCAACTGGGCTAACAAAATGTTAAAGCACAGCTCATACAATTTTACAAATTCCCCAATGTGCAAATTAGCAAGCAACATGATAACTTAAATACATTTCATCTAATTAGGAGATACAAATATGTTACCTCTTTAGGTAAGTTATCAGAGAACCAAAATTTTAAACTTTAAATCAAAACCAGATTTTAATTTCTAGTAGCAATACTTCAATATCAATGCACACATTTTAAAAATATTATATCAGAACAAGTTCACAATTTTAGCATGAACTAGTTAACAATAATTATCTCATACAATTTCAGAATCACAATTCCAATTTAAACACACACACAGCCCCAAAATTTAAGCTAGCAGAAAACTGCCCTTTCAAATTCATCTAGACAGGGCTTTAAGAAATTGGCAGACTTTAGGATACTAGGAGAAGAAAGGGTTGGAGAAATTTGGACCCACGTGTCAGGCTGCAGACCCATGTCCCAGTGACTAGCCCACTCACCATGCCAGAAATGGGGGGAGCATGTCAAAGATTTTGGGTTCCAGCGCAAACCCCAGAAGAATCCAGGCTAGTGAGGGACACCAGCCTAGCCAGGACAGATTTCACAAACCTAAGAAGCTTGGAAAATCCCAAAGAGAAAAGTTTTTTTCTTCAGCAACTTTTCAGTGAACCTCAAATTCTGTCCCTCAGAAGGCTTTTACTCACGTAAATTAGGCCTAGTTAAAAATGCAATAGACTAACTCAATTTAGCTGATACTGAGATAGTGCCAGACAACTTAATGATTAGCCTCAAAAACCCAAAAAAGCAGATCAAAAACAATAACTGTTTCTGCAGACACAATTTGGCCGGTTCCAGGGCCACAGATATGTCAGGTTTTTATTTTGTTTTGTTTTGTTTTGTTTTTTTACTTATGATATGGCAGTTAAAAAAAAATTTTCCCTATCTCAGAACTAGTCCTTTCTCTCTCTAGCTAAAAACTATTTGCTTAAGTCCCATAATGTACAAAACAAGCTCTTTTAAAATCCCAAATAGCCAGATCTTTTCCTTTGTAATTCAGCCGACTGAGAAAAATAAAGAGAAAACACAGGTGGGGGCATGGGCACGCGGCGTGCGCACGCACACATACACACACACACACACACACACACACACACACACACCTTTTGGCTCCTGTTCTCAGCCCCACCTTGGGGATGGACAGTTCATCTAATAGGGCACCTGCCCAAACAAAACAACAGTATTTAATCCCTATACATTTTGGTGTTTCATAGAGCCAGCTTTTCTGTTCCTTTCCCTAGGTTCACAGTATCTTGTCCTTTTTATGGAGGACTCACCTGATCTTATCAAAGGAAAATAGAAGAATGCTGACAGATTTGACCCACTTAGAATTTTCCCAATATCAAAGGGTAATGGGAGCCTTTTATAGATTCTAATGCTACATTCTCCCAATCTCAATCCTAGCCATGAAGGCCACTCACCAGTTCTTGTTAGAGAGACCCTCCTCTTATGGATCTAACCACTTAAAATCTCTCTTCCCCCCCTCCCCACACTTCATCACTAGTTGCTTGTGCACCTGAGTGGCTCTTTACCTGACTGATTTCAAACTCTTTCCAGCTAACTTATTTCCTGGGCCAAATTAAACTTCAATTTTTGCTAGCCCACTTCCGTTTTTTTGCTTTCTCCCAGTGTCTCTCTTCAGGAATTTACCCTATCAGAGTGGGAGCTCCTGAGCTGAGTCCAAGGATGGATGGAGAATCCCCAAGAGGGCCAATACCCAAGGATTTGGTATAGGAGAGACCCCTCACAAATGGGAAAAAGCCACCAAACCATGTGGGAAGGTGACCCTTACCCAAATTAAAATCAGACTCTCAAGATAAAAAAAAAAAAAGGCAAAAAGGGGTTTATTAAGATCTCGTGAGAAAAGGCAACTCCCAACAATCAAGCTGTCAGTCAGTAGGAGTGCAAAGCACAGACTGCAGAATACAAGATTATAAAGACCAGAAGCCCCTTCCCCTGATCTTATCTCCTATTATCTGAGGGAGTCCAGGCTTACCCCATAAACAAGGAAATCTATCCCAGAAACAAAAGGATATTAGTGTTGAGGTTCATAAGGGACCCCAAAAGGTTGGGGTCCCAGACTACTGTCCAAAGTGTCTCAAAAGAATTTGCAGGCTTGAACCCATATCCAAGTCAAGGGGCAAAGTTTATTGTAATTGTAACGCCAATTAAAGCAGGCTAAGTTCCAAAAGGATTTAGCAAAGAACCAGGAGCAGAGAGACAAATTTATCCAAGTTCTTCATGTATTTGATATGCTAATTTTATGATCTAGAGATAGAACTGAGGAGTGGTCTCAAAAACCTGGTTATCACTGAGCAACAGATTATCTATCTGACAGTCAGCAATGTATGTAGGCCTATCCTAAAGCCAGTAGATTTTAAAATCATTGACAGATTGTTAGAACAATGGCACTCTATGGTTGGAGAACCTCAGGATCCTTAATACATCTTCCCTAAAGTATAAGGAAAGAAATACTATTATATTCCTAGGACAGAAGATTTTTACAATCATTGACAGACAGATTGTTAGAACAATAGCATTCTAAGGTTGGAGGACCTTAAAATTATTGCTCTATTTTCCCCCTCTCAAGCAGTTTGATCTCCCAAATTCATTTGGAACAAAGGGATGGGGATCTCATCTTCTGGAGTGGCTTTATTCTGATAAGAGAAGTAGAGCTGTCCCTGTCTAGTGGGGTCCAGCCTGAGGAGGGGAGGCACATGACTTGAAGATGGAAACAGCAGCATCCAGGGGTGCTGAGTGTCAGAATCAATAAGCCCAAGGTATTCAGGCGGAACAAGTAGCTGGAAGTTCATAGCTTAGAGTCTGGAGGAAACAACTCTCATAAGTAGACAGAGAAAAAAAAAGAATAAACAAAAGTGGAGTTAGTATTGGGGTTACTAAGGAGAGTACCCAGGAACTTCACACAGAGGAAGGCTGGGGGTAGATGAGGCTAGCATCTCTAGCATGTCAGAACACCCTGACAGCTTTTCCTAGGATGAATACCAAAGAACATTTCCCCAATATCCCTGTTTTTGTCTCCACAAAGAAGTAGGTTAATAGGCAGAAGAGGGATTATACACAGTGAAAGGAGTGCTCAGGTGGTCTAGGGTGCAAGAACCATACTGTTTAAAAGGCATTAAGCATTGGGTAGAGGATGACATGCAGAGTGGGGATAATAATTAATTTTAAATGAGTTTGATCTCCTTTAGCAAAAACCTCTGAGCCTTTTCAGTCTGACAAGGAAAGGCTTTTACCCAGTTAGTAAAGGTGACAACAAAACCAAAAGCAGTTTGAAGCCCAGAGAGAGGGCATATGTGTAAAATCCATCTGCCAGTCCTTCGATGGGTATGTACTCTTCCTCTGCATGGGCCTCCAGAGAGGGGGTTTTAAAAGCCCTTTCAGGATTTACTTGGACATAAACTGGGCAGGCCTGACAGACCTGTTTAATTGTGAAATTGTGACCAGTGAAAACAAATTGGAGAGCATTTTTTCCCAATTGAGTAGCTTGGTGTAGGCGATAGAGAAGTTTCTACTGGCTGGTCTCTGGAATTAGATGTTGGCCTGAAGTGTTTGAAAGCACCCAGAAGGAGAAAAGGAGTACCCCCTTTCTTTAGCAAAGGCTTATTCTTGGGAGCTATGAGAGGGTATAGGATTCAGCAAGTTGGGGAACCAACAGTGCCATGGTCAGGGCAAACAGGCAGCAACTCGGGCAGCTGAGTCCACAAGCCTGTTTCCCTTGAACTAAAGTGAATCCTCCTTCTGTTATCCTTTATAAAACACAACAGAAACCTCATGGACAGCTTGCAGTAATTGTTCCCCTGCATACTTAATGAGAGAATGTTGGCTGTCAAAAATCCCCTTTCTTTCCACATAGCCCCATAAGCATTCAAAACATGAAAGACTTATTTGGAGTCAGTATAGATGTTCACTCTCATTCCTTTCCCTAATTCTAAAGCTCTGCTGAGAGCAAAAATGCTCTAAAACTGGTGGGGAATTAGAATTTCCATTGGTTGACCTAGGATGAGTTTAGAAGCTTCCTCAATTAGAAGGCCTATGGCAGTCACTGCTCTAAGGCAGGAGGGTCACCTAGTTTCTTTGAGAAGTAAGCAAGGGGTCTGGATAGAGACTCCTAGGACCTGGCCCACCTTCCATCAATATACAGTGTAAAAGGCTTTAGGTAGGGCTAAGACCAAGGCAAGAGGTCAGTTTAGCTTTCAGGTCTCCTAATCAGGGACCTATTTGAGGGAAATTGTGTCAGGGCCTGGAGTAGAATCACAGAGGGGCTTGGCAATAACCAAAGTTAGGTGTAAAAGCCAGCCATGCCCAGGAAAGTACACAGCTGTTTCTTAGAAGGTAGTTCAGAGAGCAGTAAGAATGCTTCTTCTCCTTTTGCTGTGAGTAAAAGGGAGATGGGAGTTAATTCATGGCCCAAATATTTAACAGACTGATAGGCAGTGTGGGCCTTTAGACAAAGAAACTCCATAGTCCTAGATGGGGGAGGGGGCTGGAGGGGTCTGTGTGGCTGCAGCCAAAGAAGTCTCTCGGATGGGGCTGCAGATCAAGATAATGTCTACATACTGGATAGCCAGGGCCTGTCCAAGTAGGTGGGAGCTGTCACAGGATCCCTGAGCTATCTGATGTTATGGAAGTGACTGCCCATGTTCTCCTGAATTTGCCCCTTCAAGAACAAAAAGAAATTGTGAATTTTTATGCAAAATTTTTAAATCTAAGATAGAAAACAACTGTGTTCCCTGGGATACTTATACTGGACTCATAGCTTCTACTGACCATTTGCTCTGATTATAGAAATTTGATATAAGAAGAAAAAGCAGGGGCATGATCATAATAGTGTTAAAACAGGTCCTTCAGACTCTGAGAGCACATATGTGACAGGATAAGCATCTTTATTTCCGTTTGACAACCAATCATGCAGTAATAATTCCACCTCAGATTTAGGAATAATAAGGTAGGAAACAAAGAAACAGAACTGGGAAACTAAATGAGAAGGATCCCACCTTGAACAAAAAAGGCTTAGATTGTCCTCCCAGTTCTTACCCAGATAAGACGTCCAATTATGACAGTTCAGGAAGGCATCCCTCTGAGTAACTTACAGAATTTTTCTCAAATAGTGGGTTATTGACTTGATTAAGCAATGAAATTCAAATCTCAAAACAATATCAGTTATAGTGCCAAGAGATTTTATCTCTAATAGCAAATTCTATTAATTGCAGCTTAGGACAAGATACATTATTATTAGTAGTAATAGTAGTAGTAGTAGTATTTGCTGAGGCAATTGGAGTTAAGTGACTTGCCCACGGTCACACATCTAGGGAATGTTAAGTGTCTGAGACCAGATTTGAACTCAGGTCCTCCTGACTTCAGGGCTGGTGCTCTATCCACTGCGCCACCTAGCTGCCCCCTAACTACATTATTTTTAAAAGTTTACCAGGACTACCCTTTGACCCAGCAGTGTTTCTATTCGGCCTATATCCCAAAAAGATCTTAAAGGAAGGAAAGGGACCCATATGTGCAAAAATGTTTGTGGCAGCCCTTTTTGTAGTGGCTAGAAACTGGAAACTGAATGGATGCCCATCAATTAGAGAATGACTGAATAAGTTATGGTATATGAATGTCATGGAATATTATTGTTCTATAAGAAACGACCAGCAGGACGATTTCAGAGAGGCCTGGAGAGACTTGCATGAACTGATGCTGAGTGAAATGAGCAGAACCAGGAGATCATTATACACGGCAACAATAAGACTGTATGATGATCAATTCTGATGGACATGGCTCTCTTCAACGAGATGATTCAAACCAGTTCCAATGATCTTGTGATGATGAGAGCCATCTATACCCAGAGAGAGAGGTGTGGGGACTGACTGGATCACAGCATAGCATTTTCACTCTTTTGCTGTGGTTTGCTTGAATTTTTATTTTCTTTCTTTTTTTTTCTTTTTGATCTGATTGGAAAGCAAGATAATAGTATAAATATGTATACCTATATTGGATTTAGCATATTTTTACCATGTTTAATATATACTGGATTATTTGCCATCTAGGGGCGGGGGGGCGGGGGGGACTGGAACACAAGGTTTTACAAGGGTCAGTGTTGAAAAATTATCCCTGCATGTGTTTTGAAAATAAGAAGCTTCAGTTAAAAAAAAGAATTTATAAAGTTAAAAAAAGTTTAATTAATTATTACACATTTTATTTAACATGTCATATATTTAAACTTATCTTGATTTAAAGTGTAAGTCATTACACAAGTATAAACACACTCCTTGTTTAGGAACTATACATTCTAAACAGGCTCATTTTTTAGGGCTGATGACCCTGTTTATCCTGAAGGTTTCAAGAAAACTGGTAAGTTTACAAATTAAGGGGGGAAGGAAGATTGACAGAGACCCCAGGGAAGGGGCTGAGTTTGTTGCTACCCACACTAACTATTCTAAGTGTTTTCATTGGCTGTGCTTTTTGATACCTTCTCCCACTCTGTGAGGGGGACAAAGGTGTTGTACACTTCATACTTGGAAGTGAACTGCTAAGCCTTTCACCTCATCCTTCTTGTTACACACACACACACACACACACACACACACACACAGAGTAATTACCAATTTTAGGTTTAACATGATAACAATAACTTCAAATAACTTGGTTAACAATTTTAGAATTTTCCTAATAGCCAAATAATCTGAGCTTTAATTTCTATTCCCTTAAATAAGTTTCCCTTTTGTTTTAGGGAGAAAACAGGACAATTCTTAAAATGAAACAGAACAGATTTTAAAATTGACTTAGTTAACGAGATTCCCTAAATTCTAATTAAATGTTCTAGACAAACTGAATTGTCATTTAGTTATTTTCCAATTTACACAAACCATTCCTCTTTTGTGAGCCAAGAAAGGGTTAAAGTGTCAATATTATTATTTTTTTTAACTGACATGGTCCTCAGAAGTCTGACTCTCAATAATGAAAAGCAGGTTGTTTGTTGCCAGTCTCTAAGTTAATAGCAAACTGCTTTTCTTTTTTCCTAAAGTTTCCAAATTCTTAAATCTTCTGTTAACATTATCAGTGCAAACAGATTACAATTTCCATATTCCTTTAGTGGGATTTGATTAGAACTCCTTTAAAATTGCTTTTACTATCATATCTCAAATAACAAATTTCACTGAACTGAATATATTTTCTCTCTCCCTCTCACCCCTTCATCCATGTACCCTTGCTGCAGTTAAGAAAGGAAAAGGGGAAAGAAAGAGAAAGAGACTCTCTTTCTTCTACTCACCATCCTCCTAGTCCTGGGGAGGCCTTAATTTAGTTAACTTTGCTTCCAAATTACATACACATAGAAATCATTGATCTCAACACTGACATTGTATGATGGTCACATCTAAAAACCCATAAAGTTATCAAATATGAAGCAATTATATTCAAGAAAGCAGCAAACATTCACATAGCATGTTTTATGCTAAGCACTTTTGTAATCACGTGATCTTCACAACAACAATCATTATTTCTCTTTACAAATCAGAAAAGTGGGCAAATATAATCTGCCATGAAATACACAGCTAACACATATCCCACTCTGAAATAGAGAATGGGGGCTTGCCAAATGCCGAGCCTGATGGCTTTCTCACCTCACACTGCCATGCTGGGTGCTGCCAGGGGTAGCCAGCTCCTTCCCAAGCAGTTATTGGGCAGAACCTGCTGAAGGGTGGGTGACAGGTGCCAGGATCTGTCTTTGAGGGTAGTTTCAGGTGCCAGGGCTCAGGGAATGTTGACCATGGAGCCTGACCCCCACTCCATCCCCATTCCCCCAAGCTGGATTGGGGAGGTGTTAGGACAAGCTTATGTGGGGTCCCTCAGAGCTATTGCTATTTCCCTTATTTCTACAGGTGAGGCAGAATTTGACTTTCCTTACAGTTCTTTAGCATTCAGGAGAGGAGGTAGCAAACAAGAACTTGGGCTATATTGATCTTGTTAGCAATCTCCACAAGTGAGATGCACTTGGGACTCAGGGGAGTGGAGTGGAGAGGATCCCTTACTACCTTCTGGAGTGCTTTCCCAAAGGAGCAGAAGGGACTTCGGACAAGATAGGAGTCAAGGAAGGGTTAGCAAAAAGTTGCTGTTTACCTAGTTTTGTTTTTTTCTTTTTATATTCTTTCAGAATAGAGTAAATTCCTGGAATTATCCCCAGTGTTTCAGGAAGTTTTCTTGCAATCTTAAAATGACCAACTGCCAAACTTCTTAATCATTGCTCTCAAAACTTTGAGAATCTGCTAAGATATTATTTTAATTTCAATTAACTTTATTTCTGTAGATCCCAGCTTGGCCAAAGTTGAGGTCCACAGGAAAAAATTAGGTTTTTTTTTTCCCTTTTTAAGGTGGGAGTCAAGGATGTTAAGAAATTTTCCCAGAATTCTAAATATAGCATAGAAGGTTTTTTTGGATTTTGGGGGTTTTTTGCTGGTTGTGTTTTAGATCTTTCCAAGTAATAAAATCTAGCCCACAGAACAAACATGATACAGATATTCTGCACAGAAACGTAGACAGAGACAAAAATGACATGAAAGAGGACTGCCCCATCTTTGCCAAAAGCCATAAAATTTCTTTGCCAAAAGTCATCCTATAATGCTTCTTCTCCTCTGGCATCCCAGAAAAAGTGGAAAGGTAGCAAAGGTTCCTAGGGAACAAAAAATTTCAAGAATTTCCAAGTTTGGGTGTCCCTAGTCAAGGAAAATTTGCTGATCATGGAGCTGACAGTGACCCAGACAAGCCTTCTCCCAGTAGCTTGTGGTGTCCCAGCTATAGAATTGAGGGAGAAAAAAATGGGGGGGGGCTTACCTCCCCACTGGGGTGACAGACCTATGTCATGAGATATCTTAACAAGAATTTGCAGGCTTGAACCCATATCCAAGTCAAGGGGCAGAGTTTATTGTAATTGCAAAGCCAACTGAAGCAGACTAAGTTCCAAAAGAATTTAGCCAAGAACCAGGATCAAGGAGACAGATTCATCCAGTTCTTCATGTCACTGATATGCTAATTTTATGGCCTAGAAGTAGAACTGAGGAGTGGTCTCAGAAACTTGGTTATCACTGACCAATAGATAATCTATCTGACAGTCAGCAATGTATGTAGGACTATCCTAAGGTCAGAAGACTTTAGAATCATTGACGGATTGTTAGAACAATAGCACTCTAAGGTTGGGGGACCTTAAAATTATTGTTATATTTCCCCTAGAAGCTGTACCCTATCATTAATAAAAAATTCTTAATTTAAATTTTCCCTAGAGAACTGCTTACAAACAGATATTCTTGGATGAGAGAATTCTGTTAACTGAATTCCCAAAGCCATCATCAACTTTAAAAGAAGCACTTAAATGTGAATTAAGAGGTGGTGGGAAACAGGAGGGGAAATGTTCATCCAAGACAACTGAACACCTGCAGATTTTTAGCTATAGCTCAACCTGTTGTTATAAAGTCTCAGATCACAATTAGGGCATAGTTTAAGGCCATATTTCCAAGAGAAGTCTTTACTCAAACTCTTCTTAGTTCATTCCATACAATGAATGTCAGTTGGAAGGATAATTCCTTGTAAAGTGTGACAGAAAGAAACACTAAAAGTAACACTAAAAAGTGTTAACCAAATATTTCCTAAGCAATTTTGGATTTCTCTGCAAACAACACTGAACCAGGATATACTGTCATTATTCATTGTAAATACAGCAGTACTTATTATTTATTTTTTAATAGCAATACTTCAAAGAAGAGGGATAACATCGAGATCCACATAGATTATCAACATAATATAAAATGATTTAAGGAACTAGAACTCAGATTACTTATTTGGTAAGGTGGAAAGAGCACTAGCTTTCAAGAAAGCCTACTCAGATCCTGCCTCTGATGGTTAACGCTCAGGTGTAGTTGTAATGCACGAAGAGCTCTGAGCTCGGAGTCAGAAGACCTCCGTTTCCTCAACTGTAAAATGGGGATAATAATAGCACCTATATCCCAGGTTTGTTGTGAGGAGCAAAAAAGACAGTAATTGTAAACTGGCCCATGGTAGGCGCTGTATCAATGCTTATGGCTTATTCTATACCCATATTCATCTTTTGGAGGCAGAAAATACAACTGGCAAAATCATACTCCCCTAAATTGTAACTTGGATCTAAAGATTTCCCTGAACTCTGAAGTAAAAAGGCCATTCCTCATTCCAGGAATGATACCATCCCCACCCCCACCCTTGTCCATGGCCCAAGCTCTGTTCTCACCTACACTTCCGGACTACATTTCCCGGGGTGATTGAGACAGACGGACCACTGTCTAGCGGTTGCTACAGAAACGGGCTTGGGCGGCACGTGAATCCCCCAGAGGCCATGCTCCAGCCGGGGGCTGCCTCTACACAAGGGGACATAAATCTACACTATACGGGCGCTACAGCCAGTGCTCAAACGCTTCATTGACTGAGAGAGCTCAAGGCTCAGGATCCAGCAGAGAAAGGAAACTGGCTCCAGGGTCCCAAAGTACGGCGCCGCCCGGATTTTTGGGAAACGTAGTCCGGGGGAAATGGACGTCCCGAGGCCTCTAAGGCTTCTGGGAATCGTAGTCCAGCAACTACTCCTATAAGCTTCCATGGCATCCTGTGAGCAGCTGCTGGAGATGCTTGCTGTACTACTTCTCTCTCTTAGGGAATTGTCCTCCTGGAGTTCTGCAGGTTAAAGTAGTCTTGGCTCCTCTCTCCTATCCCTAAGGAAAGATGGCGGTGAGGATGAAGCCTAGAAATCCTAGGAAGGAGATCCGTGGAATCGGGCTAGTCCCGCGCCGGTTACGTCATGGGAGGCGGTGTCAGGGTCGCGGTCGGCCTGGCTTTGAGGAAGGCGGAGGAGAAGCTGCCGACTGCCGGGAAGCGATCCTTCCCTCTGCACTGCCCAAGCCGCGGATATCCCTGTGGGCGCGGGAGCAAAGGTGCGGTTATTTGTCGGGCCCGACCGGGCCTGCGGTCCTCATCTTTCTCCAGGCTCTGGGACAAGTATTCATCCTATACCGACCTCTTCAGTGTCCAGGGCTCGCTGTGCTATCCCATTCGCCTTTTTCTGTCTGCACCGAACCCCCCACCCAGGAGCAGACAGCTTTCCTACCTGTTACGTGTGGAAACTCAGTAATAACAATTGCTGGTGGTTTCAAGTTTTCAAAGAAAGCCCCCTGTAAAGAGTTAGCGTTTCACGTACTCCGTAACCCTGGCATGGAGGAAGCTGTTATCTCCTTTAACGGATGCAAAAACTCAGGCAGAGTTTAAGTGACAGCCCAAGAAGTGAATGAGGCTGGATTTGCCCCAACCTCATGGGTTGTTCTCTTTCTCCAGGTAAATGACAAATTGCACTAGGGAACTTGCCCTTTCCATAAAACTCCTTTCTATGCTCTCCCAACTCTATTTCATATTTACCATTCCTAGTGTCATACCTCTTATTTTGTCGGTAACGTCCTCCCCTAAATACACCTACTTTTTGCCAAAGAGAATGGAATGGCCCTTGTGAATTCTTCATATGACCCCACCCCAACATTTGCTTCTCCTAAAGCAAAGCATATGGTATCTACATCAGCCACATCATCAGGAAGAATACACCTGACTGCAGATCTGGGTTTCTATCCATTGTGTCATCTAGTTTGTCTATTATCATTATTTACTGTTGGGTTTATTTCAATATGATCCATAGATGCAGAAGAAAAAAAGATCTTTTCTATTCTATATTCTGTATCTTTCACTTGTTTGGATAAAATTTATTTTTTTTAAATAATAGCTTTTAACTTTCAAAATTCATGCAAAGGTAGTTTTCAACATTTACCCTTGTAAAACCTCATGTTCCAAAATTTTCTCCCTCCCTTTCACCTCTACTTCCCCTCCTTCCCCCCACCCCCATCCCTGACAGCAAGTATTCCAATGTAGGCTGAACATGTGCAATTCTTCTAAACATATTTCCACATTTATAATTCTGAGCAAGGAAAATCAGATCAAAAAGGGGGAAAAAATGAGAAAAAAAATCAAACAACAAAAAAAGTGAAAATACTATGTTGTGATCCATATTCAGTCCCCATGGTCCTATTTCTGGATGCAGATGGCTCTCTCCATCACAAGTCTATTAAAACTGGCCTGATTTACGTCATTGTTGAAAAGAGCCACATCCATCAGAGTTGATCACATAATCTCATTGTTGCTGTGTACAATGTTCTTTTGCTTCTCACTTCAGTTAGCATCAGTTTATGTAATTCTCTCCAAGCCTTTCTGAAATCAGCCTGCTGATTGTTTCTTATAAAAGAATAATATTCCATATACTATACCTTTTTCAGCTATTCCCCAATTGGTGGGTATCCTCTCAGTTTCCAGTTCCTTGTCACTACAAAAAAGGCTGCTACAAACATTTTTGCACATGTGGGTCCTTTTCCTTTTTTTTTTTTTTTTAGATAATCAGTGATAGACCATTTATTCCTTGGGTAAATGGTTTGATGATTTTTTTCTTTAATTTGATACATTGATAATTGAGTAGTATATAAATAATTTCTTTGAATATAAGACACTTTCTTATGAAATACTTCTATAAAGATATAGTATCAATCATTTTAAGCAAGGCCTGTTCTTCAGAGACAGAAATGAAGACAGTTTTTAAAAACCATATATCAGGGGGCAGCTAGGTGGCGCAGTGGATACAGCACCAGCCCTGAAGTCAGGAGGACCTGAGTTTAAATCTGGTCTCAAGACACTTAACATTCCCTAGCTGTGTGACCCTGGGCAAGTCACTTAACCTCAATTGCCTCAGCAAAAAGGAAGAAAAAAAAACATATACCAAGTTAGAATAACATACCTGATTATTAAGAAATTATAATTCTCTTAAGAATTATCAAATGGAAATTATATATAATTTATACTAGTAGGGTGGACATAAGTAAAAGGAAAAAGGTTGGATAAACTTTGGGATACAGGTCCAGTAGAGACACTGCTGTATCAAAGGGTATGCTTGATAGCACTTTGGGCATAGTTCCAAATTGCTCTCCAGAATGGTTGCATCATTTCACAATTCTACCAACAATGTATTAGTGTTCCAGTTTTTCCACATCTCCACCATTTATCATTATCTTTTCTTGTCATCTTGGCCAATCTGAAAGTTGTAAAGTGGTACCTCAGAGTTGTCTTAATTTGCACTCTAATCAATAGTGATTTAGAACATTTTTTTCGTATGACTAGAAATGGCTTTAATTTCTTTGTCTGAAATTTTTTCATATCCCTTGAAGATTTGTCACTTGGTGAATAAAATTTGAATAAAATCAGTTATTTCTTATTTTATCTTTTAGTAAGTTATCCTTTTCTTAGAGAACTTTGAATTTTATTTTTATCTAATAATATTTTTCCCAATTACTTGTAAATATAGTTTCCAACATTCATCTTTGTAAGATTTGGGGCTCCCAAACTTTTGTGCTTTCATTTTAACAGAACTCTTTAGCATATTGATTATTCGAATCTTCAGTATATCTTGATTTGAATTCAACTTTATCTGATATCATCTATGCCATGCCTGCATTCATGAATTAGCAGTAGTGTGGTAAGTTTCAGACCAACCTTTTAGTTTGCATCTATGCACATCCTTCTGCATTATCAGAGTCCTTTAAAAAAAACTACAATTACTCTGCCCTTCTCCCCTCTCAATCCTGCAGTCTTTTGCTCACGGATGCTCCCTAGTCTCTGAGTATTCATGATACTACTCTTTTTTAAATAGCTTTTTCCCCCCAATATATGCAAAGATAGTTTTCAACATTCACACTGACAAAACCTTGTGTTCCAAATTCCTTTCCCTCCCTCTGCACCCTTCCCCTTTTCCCCCTTCTCCTAGAGGGCAAGCAATCCAATATAGGTTAAACATATGCAAGTCTTTCCATATTGGTCATGTTGCACAAGAAAAATCACGTTACCTTTCTTGACTAGTTCTCTTCCTGCCTATCTGACCATTCCGAAGTCTTCTTGTCTGGCTCATCATCTATATCACACACACACACCCCAACTTTGTGCTGCCCAAGGATTTTGTCTAGTCTGGCTTAAATCTTCATTGGGATTGTCTCTTGATAACTTCATTTGTTCCCTTTAACTATCATCTGTAAGTAAATAATACACAACAGATGTAAAACTTCCAGAGCTTCAATCCTCCATAACCCATTGCCTACTGGACATTTCACACCGGATATCCTAGAGACATCTTAAAATCAACACATCAGAAACATGTTAAAATTGATTTTTAAGAGTGGTATTTCAAGAACTGAGATAACTCCATTTTGTTTATATTCACCTTTTTGTCTCAGAAGTACTGCAGGATCAGCTTGAAACAAGCTTACTTCCTCCTATATTTCCTTTCTTCCTCCAAAGGCTAAAAAATATTTTTGGTAGCCAAGGTAGTGTTTCCTTTTCTTTATCTTGTCTAACAAAGGATGTGAGTCATCTTTGTTAGAAGCCATAAGCATCCTCTTTTGTTGTAATAAGTACAGTTTTCCTCTCTACCTAGAGAGCCCTTTTTTGGAACAAGTGCAATTCCTCTTTCCATCACCTAAGGAATAGCTACCTAAATGATAAAATAGTATAAATATTACTAGTTGAACCATAAAAAAAAACACATACAAGTCCATCAACAACTGCTGAAATGTGTATCATTCTGAGCAAGTAAATAGCAGTTTTCCTGTCTTATGCTGGCTAACTGGCAGTAACTAGCCAATGTATCCAAGGAAAACTCATGTAACAATTTTAACAGCCCTCGGGAAGAGATTAGATATACAGACTCTTCCAAATCATTATCTTTGGGAACATTCTAGCTTGCACCAGGCTAGTTTACATATTTGTAGATTATAGAGAGGAGGAAATAAAAAAGTGATAAGGTTTCTGTATCCAAAAACACCTTTGTTTTCTAAATTGAGAAATCTACAGAGCAATGTTTTATGTATTTTTATTCTGCATTGTCTTTATGACTTTGTCTTATACCTAAAAAAAACCCTCCTAAATTGTTTGATTAAGGCAGAAATCAGTCAGGTAGCCCCATCAGTCTCCTGATGAACATGGCATCATGATTGAGGATTTGAAATGAAAGGCTAAGGAAACTCATTTCAAGGCTACATCTATTTCTAGGAAAATGCCCCAGTTAGTTCTAGGATTCATCCAAATCTTGTGCCTCTTTACCTTTTTCTCCAATAAGAAAAGGAACTTGCTTGTCTAATTGACATTTGTAATTACTGTTTATACACACAGAGATACACAGACATATATATTGAGGTTCAGAAGGAGACCCCAAAAAGTTGGTGTCATAGACCCAGTGTCGCAAGGTCTCTCAAAACAATTTGCAGGCTTAAGCCCATATCCCATTCAAGGGGCAAAGTTTATTGTAATTGTAACACCAGTTGAAGTGGACTAAGTTTCTTTTTTTCTTTTTTTTTTATTAAAACTTTTTATTTGGAAAACATATGTATGGGTAATTCTTCAACATTAACCCTTACAAAGCTTTCTGTTACAAATTTTCCCCCCTACTCCCCACCCCTCCCCTAGATGGCAGGATTACACTGCATGTTAATTATATTAAACTATTTGACAAATCGAATATATGTATACATATTTCCACACTTATCTTGCTGTGCAAGAAAAATCATATCTACAAGAAAAAAAATCAGAGAAAGGAAAAACAATGCAAGCAAACATCAATAGAGATCATGAAAATGTTATGTTGTGGTCCACATTTCACATCCCTCTCTCTGGGTGTATATGGCTTTCTTCACTGAACAATTGGAACTGGTTTGAAGCATTTCATTGTTGAAGAGAGCCATGTCCATCAGAACTGATCATCATATAGTCTTCTTGTTGTCTGGTTCTGCTCACTTCGCTCAGCATCATTTCATGCAAGTTTCTCCAGGCCTCTCTGAAATCATCCTGCTGGTTGTTTCTTATAGAACAATAATATTCCATAACATTCATATACCATAATTTGTTCAGCCATTCTCCAATTGATAGGCATCCATTCAGTTTCCAGTTTCTAGTCACTACAAAAAGGGCTGCCACAAACATTCTTGCACATGTGGGGCCCTTTCCTTCCTTTAAGATCTCTTTGGAATATAAGCCCAATAGAAACACTGCTGGATCAAAGGGTATGCACAGTTTGATAACTTTTTGAGAGTAGTTCCAGATTGCTCCCAGCCTTGAAGTAGACTAAGTTTCAACAGGATTTAGCAAAGAACCAGGAGCAAGGAGACAAATTTATGCAGTTCTTCATGTCACTGATAATGCTAATTTTATGGCCCAGAGATAGAACTGACAATCATTGACAGATTGTAAGAACAATAGCACTCTAAGGTCAGGGGTACTTAGAATTATTGCTATATTTCCCTTAGAACGATGCCCTATCACAAACCATGGTAACTAAATAATATCTTACTTAGACTATAAAACCTCACAAATTTTAAAGGGTAAAATAAAAATTCAGTTCCCGAAGCAAATGAGTTATTAGTTTATTTGGGCAGATCCTGAAATATGTGGATTTTTGTTAAATAAATTATAAAAAATTAAGAAATCTAAAGAATATTTGTGCAACAAGCTGAACTTACTACCTTTCCTCCAAAACTTTCCCCTCTTCCAGACTTTCCTCTTTCTGTGGAAGGCATCATCATTTCTTCAGTCTCCCAGATTTATAACTGATATCAGCCCAGCTCTATTCTTCCTTACTCACATATCCAATTAGTTTTCACCTTCAGAGCATCTTTCACATCTGATCCCAATCTCTCCACTTCCACAGTAGTTCCATTGATTGGATGCCAACTGAAGTGGTTCAACTCTTCAGTTCAGACTCTTAAAATTTCTCATAGCTATGTATGTAGGCTCCCTGCTTCAAGTCTCCTACTGCTCCAGGCAATCCTCTATATCACTACCAAAATATTTTTTTTCTTAGAGATCTCCATTTGTTACCCCTCCTGTAGTGGCTTCCTATTGCCTCTAAGGTGATATATAAATTTTTCTGTTTAGCTTTTATAAACCTATATACAACCTGCCCCTGACCTTTATTTCCAAACTCATTGGACACTGATTCCCCCCTTCACACTCTGTAATCCAGAAAAAAATTTCTCATGATCCCTAACATATTTTTTGGACTGAATATCCTACATGCCTAGAATGTATGCCCTGCTCACATCAACCTCATAGATTCCATTTCTGCCTAGCTTAAGCATCATTTTCTTTTTTTTTTAAAGCTTT
The DNA here is from genome assembly GCA_023553655.1 of Myrmecobius fasciatus. Taxonomy (NCBI): domain Eukaryota; kingdom Metazoa; phylum Chordata; class Mammalia; order Dasyuromorphia; family Myrmecobiidae; genus Myrmecobius; species Myrmecobius fasciatus. Next base: position 164,610 of record JAJPUD010004033.1, read on the forward strand.
TTCTTTTCAAAACATGCATAATTTTCAACATTCACCTCTGAGAAACCTTGTAATTCAATTTTTTTTCTCTTTCCCTTCCCTTACTGCCTCCCCTAGATGGTATGCTAAACGTGTAATTCTTTTATACATAATTTCCATAATTATCACACTGCATGAGAAAAAATCAGATCAAAAAGGAAAAAAAATGAGAAAGAAACCAAAATGTAAGCAAACAACAACAAACAAGGTGCAAATATTGTTGTGATCCACACTCAGTTCCCACTGTCCTCTCTCTGGGTGCAGATGGCTCTTTCCATCACAAGACCATTGGAATTGGCCTCAATTATCTCACTGTTGAAAAGAGCCACATCCATTAGAATGGATGACTGCAAAATCTTGTTACCCTATACAATTTTCTCCTGGTTCTTTCTACTCACTTCACTTAGCATTAGTTCATGTAAGTCTCTCCAGGCCTCTCTGAAATCATCCTCCTGATTGTTTCTTACAGAACAATAATCCATAACATTCATACACCATAACTTATTCAGCCATTCTACAATTGATGGCTATCCATTCAGCTTCCAATTTCTTGCCACTACAAAAGGGCTGCCACAAACATTTTTGCACATATGGGTCTCTTTCCCTCCTTTATGATTTTTGTGATACAGTCAGTAGAAATACTGTTGGAGCAAAGAGTATGCTCAGTTTGATAGTCCTTTGGTCATAGTTCCATATTGCGCTCCAAAATGGTTGGATCAGTTGACAACTCCACCAACAATGCATTAGTGGTTCCAATTTTCCCATATTCCCTCCAACATTTATCAGTATCTTTTCCTGTCATCTTGGTCAATCTGAGAGGTGTGTAGTGGTACCTCAGAGTTGTCTTAATTTGCATTTCTTTAATCAATAGTGATTTAGAGCATTTTTCATATGACTAGAAATGATTTTAATTTCTTCATCTGAAAATTGTTTGTCTATATCCTTTGACTATTTATCAATCAGAGAATGTAAGCACTATTTTCTACATGAAACCTTTCCTGACCTGTGGTGCCCTCTCTCCCAAACTGCCTTGTATCTAACTTTTTGAATGTTTCCAAAGTTTATATATGCATATATACATAAAAACAAGATACTATTGGATGCTCCCTTCATATATTTTGAGAAATCAGCCCACTTGTATAGACATTGCAATTTTAAAAACTCAACTATTCTTTTGACATTTCTTTGTTCTGATCAATTGAGTCTCTTTTACTCCCTACCCCCAACCACAATCTCTGACAGTGAAATTTTTGTTGTTCAGTCATGTTCAACCTTTTTTGGTGTTTTCTAGGTAAAGATACTGAAGTGGTTTGCCATTTCTTGCTCCAGCTCATTTAACAAATGAAGAAACTGAGGCCATTAAGTGATTTGTCCAGGATCACACAGCTTATAAGGGTCAGAGGCCATAATTGAACTCAGCTCTTTCTGACTCCAGGACAGACACTCCATCCAAAAGACTATCCACCTGCCCTATTGATGAAATTACTAGTTATAAAGGGAAAAAGGAAAAAGACTACATATCTATGTACTACATACATATATATGCATGTACTGCCTTGCCCACCCTTTCTGCCTGAATTCTTGATTAAATATCTGAGATTTAAAGGTATAATCCACTAATATTTTATCTTTAAATAGTTTTTTATTGAGAATTCCAATAGACTTGGGATGGAAAACACATCCACATCCAGAGAGACTGATGATAGAGACTGAATGTGAATTGAAACATAGTATTTTCACCTTTTTGTTTGTTGTTTGCTTGCTTTTTCTTTCTCGTGGTTTTTTCCCTTTTGAGCTGATTTTTCTTCCACAACATGAAAAATCTGGAAATATGTTTAAAATGATTGCACATGTTTAACCTATATCAGATTGGTTGCTCTCTTGGGGAGGGGAGTACGTAAAGGAGGAATGAAGAAAAAATTTAAAACACAAAAGTCTTACAAAAATGAATGTTGAAACTATCTTTACATGTATTTGGAAAAATGAAATACTATTTTATTTTATTTGCTGAGGCAATTGGGGTTAAGTGATTTGCCCAGCATCACACAGGTAGGAAGTAGTAAGTATCTAAGGCCAAATTTGAACTCAGGTCCTCCTTGACTTCAAAGCTGGTGCTCTATCTACTGCACTACCTAGCTGCCCCAAAATAAAATACTATTAAAAAATAAAGATGATGAAACTAAAAAATTTTTAAATTGAAATAAAAAATAAAGACAAAAATATTTTATTCTTTCCAAAAGAGAATGTCATCTTTATTATTCTTATTAATAATAAATCCTGACAACTAAACAGGATTCCTCAATCTCATAAACACTGAGTGTACAAATATAAAATTTAGGGAGTTCCCACCCTCAAGAAGCATATATTATAATCAGGGGAAACACTACACATATATAGGAGTAATGGTCAGAAAAAGGAGTGTCTAGAGTGTTACAGAGATGGTGAGTTTAGCACAATATCTGACATATAGTAAGCACTTAATACTTTTTATTCATTTATTTATTCATTCATATGAGATATTTTCCTGGAAAAATATTTCTATGTTCATAGTCCATGTTTCTTAATTTTTTATATTATATCCTAATTCTAAATAGAAAAGTGCACCTAGCTGTACTTTGATATGTTATATTACTAGACTCAGATGAAATATGCCAGGTTACTAACAAAACTGGCAGGTGTGGTTGCTAAACACCTACATTTGGGATTGTAAACCCCATTTTCTGGATAGTCCTAAAGGTTCCCTCCCTCTCCCACCCTTTACTGCCCTTGTGCATTAATTGTCTCCCAGAAATCTTTTATTTACTTAATATCTGGTCAGACCCTGTTCCCAATATTATAACCTTGAGATACAACTCTTTTCCAAAATAGGGCTTCCAGCCAATCAAAGAACTCTACCTGGCTATTTGATCTTTAGGATTAAATTTCTGTAAACAGGCAGCACTCAGTCAGCATATATTATATTCAGTAATGAATCCCTGGAAAACTCTTACATCCTTTACCAGAGAGGCTAGCAATGTAGCATAGTAAATTGAGTGCTGTTAGACTGGGAGTCTTGAAGTCTTTGTTGAAAGTATGTTTCCCCCCTTCCTTTATCCCTTAAGGCTCATCTCCAAATTAGAAGGCCATTTTTGCAAGCAGTCAAAAATCATTTGATCTCTGTGAATGAACTTCAGTTTCTTTATAAAATGGGAAGAGAAGAAAGGGAGAATAGTATTTAGATAGGGCATACTATATGCTAAGAACTTTACAAATATCTCATTTGACCCCCACAACAACCCTGCAAAATAAACTGTGTTATCTCTATTTTATACTGGCGGAAACAAAGGAAGATAGAGGTTAAATGACATATCCAGGGTCACACTGCTAGTATATAGGCTGGATTTGAACTGAAGTCTTCCTGACTCCAAACCTATCACCCATTGCACTACCTAGTTGCTTAATATAGGGGACATATCCAGAATCCCATTTCCTCCCAAATACTTAAATGTTATATCTGGGGTTATACATGTATATACATGTATAACCATGTGTAGGCCCTGAACTGTTTATTCCTTGCTCTCCATGCACAGGTTCTATGTCCAGATGATTCATTAAGTATGAAAGAAATCAGATCTTTTATTTAGAACATTTAATTCAAAAGGATTGGAGATACTCAAGGGTATGGGAGAGTAGGACGGGGTGGGACTAGACTTCAAAGGGAATAGAGGATGGAGTCTCGGTAGTCAAAGGAAGAGAATCCATGATGGAGCTGATCCTTGGACTGGGAACATAAAGTGACCAACCTTTCACCATTTCTCAGGAAAGGGAGCTTAGGGATGCTGAAGAGAATTAAATATTTAATTGAGAAAGTGAAGAATCTTCCACAGTGAATCTGATTGGTTCCTCCTCTTTGATGTCAGTCATCCATCCAACTGCAAGAAATGGAAGTTTCTGGGCAGATTAGAGAAAACAGGACCTTTCTCAGATTTTTTTTGTTCATGTAGATACAATTGTTCTCGTACAACAAGATAAGTGTGGAAATATATATACATATATTCGACTTGTCAAGTATTTTAATATAATTAACATGTTGTGGACTTCCTGTCATCTAGGGGAGAGGAAGGGACTAAGGGGGAAAATTTGTAACGGAAAGCTTTGTAAGGATCAATGTTGAAGAAATACCCATACATATGTTATGCAAATAAAAAGCTTTTTAAAAAAAAAGAAAAAGAAAAAGGAGGAACCAAACAAGAAAGGAAGCATAGCTAAGGCAGGGAACCTGTGAGAGGAAAAAACAAAACAAAAAAACTAGGTTTCCCAAAGTTTAGGTTTTTTTTCTGTACCACAACAGCCATCGAGATTAGTCCAAACTAATTAAACATTCCTAGCAAAAAAAAAAAAAATTCATGTTGGAAAGGCCTCTGGTAGAACTCAAAGCTTATGAGGCAGCAGAGAATTCATAACACTAGAGAAAGACCCTACAAATGTAGATAGGAGATCAAATTTTATTAGACATCAGAAATGATACTATTTTTTTTTTCTTTGCATCAACAGCACCTAGCTCTGGGTCTGGCACATACTAATTACTCAGTAAATGCTTGCTAATTGATTGAGGAGACCATGAATGCAGCAAATGTAGGAAGCCTTTTGGTTTAAATTCACACAGCAAATTAATGCAAGAATTCCTATAATTTATGAATGTGGAATGCTTCAGAATGGCAGCAAAAGTTATTGATATTAGAAAATTTACATTGGTTAGAAATCTTTTGAACACAATAAGTGTGAAAAATACTTTTGTCAGAGGTCACACCTTAAACAAGAAAATATAGATAGGGAAAGTCAATAAATACAACATGTGGAAAAAATTTTAAAGCAATAAAACAAAAAACTTGTATAAGAAACTTTGGTTAGCTATAACTAAGATGTCAGTGTATGCTTTTTATTAATTATTATTAATCTGTTTTGTGTGGGTCTACTTTAGTGTGTGAGCTAGGGTTTGTGGACAAGAAATGTGCCTTTTTTTTTAAATATAAAATTTAGCCAAAGAAATAGAGTTTCAAAGGAGGGGAAAACATTGGCAAGCAAATAAATAACAAACCAATCTATGGCTGTGGAGGTCACAAGAAATAACTAAAAGGAGCTTACAACTAAGTCAAAAATTCAACCAACAAGCATTTATTAAATGCTAAGTGCCAGGCACTATATTAGAAGATGCTCATAGTTACAGAATGAACAGAGAAAGAGAAGCCAAGATGAGGGGTGTAGTGTTAGGCATAGGCAACTAAGACAGGTCAGGCTATGGGGGCCAAAACAGATACAATAGAGTACAATCTAAAGATCACTGCCTGGAGATTTATTTTGATAAGAAGGGAATGTCAATAAGTCAGATCAACAAGAATTTAGTAATGGTTTATTGGGTGCTAGGTATTGTGCTAAGACATATCCTTGTGCATTTTCATTGGTTATCCTCCCTGCCTGGAACTGTCTCTCCATCTTCACCATCACTTCCAAATTCCCACTCTTCAAGTCTCAGCTAAAATCCTACCTTCTGAAAGAAGCCTATTTTATTCTCCCATAATCCTTTTGACTTCACTCTAAGATTGCCTCCAATTTACCTAAGTGATAGAAAGTCATCCTGATAGAAAAACAGGCCCCAGGTCACTTGTTAGTCAAGTGCTCAGTGTTTGTGGTCAACTCCCCATACAGGGCAATAAAGGGACAAAAATGGATGCAGCAGTAACAAAAAATAGCTGGGGGGAGGGGGGAGTTTCCATGCAATTGAGTCATCTCCATCACACTAGCCTGGCTCACAATAACAAGGAAAAACAAGGGTGGAGATCCTCTTGTTAACTTCCTATGGTTAAGCAAATGAATTTACAGTCTGCTATTTACAGCTCTGGGTCCTAATATCAGAATTTACTGATCACTTCCCCTGTGGAATCATATGAAGCTGATTAATACTGATTGGCATAAAATTGGGGTCCAATTAATCATCTACCACAAAGGCAGGTACTATTGCCTTTCTTTGAATTCCTATTACTACCATACACTTCTTGATTTGACTCAATCTTGATGTCAGACCACCTGGATAATCTGGAAAAGGTTCATAGTTTAAGCAAATAGACTGCGGTTGATGTCCAAATTTTCAAGTAGGTAAGAGAACAGAGACTTTCCCCCTTGATGTGCAAGCTAGGGGAGCAGGGGAGGGACAGGAGAGAACTGTCCAGAAATTCAAGTGAGGCAGGAAAGCACAAGCACAAAATGGTGCTCTCATATGCATAACTAATAGAATTTAAACTGAGAGAGTAAGAGAACCTTTATTCAGAGAGGTATAGTGTCTAGAAACACAAAGATAATAAATCATACTCTTAGTCACATATACAGAGTGGGGTTTAGTTGTTGGTACCATATTTCAATAAGACTATCAATAAGCTGCAAAAAGTCCAAAGAATCTCAGTCAAAATGTTGAAGGACATCAAAACATGCCAAATGAGGATTGGTTGAAACTGGATATACTTAGGCTGAAAATCAAAAAACTGGAGGAGATATAGTAGCTTGCTTTAAGTATCTGAAGGACTTATTACATGGAAGAGAGATTAGACTTGTTCTGTTTCTTTGGTCTGAGAGAAGGACAAAGAATAATGCCTGTAGTTTCAAAGAGGCAGTTTTGGACTTGATATAAGAAAAGCTTCCTAACAATTAGAATGAATGAAAAGTAGAACAGGCTACTTTGGGAGGTAATAGATTCTCCCTCTCTCAACAAAAGCCTACTTGTGTCTTGTCAAGCTTGTGTCAATATGAAATGGAGGGGCCCAAACCCCATTTAATAGAATGAATATTCTATTAACTATTGTTACTATTAACTAGTAACTATTGCCTGTTGGTTGCATGATTACAAAAGTCTTTTAATTGGCTACTAAGCCAGCATTAGGTATGTATAGAAGAAAAAATAAGCAGAACCAAATTTTTCTATTCTGAGATTTCAAGCAAAGCAAAAACTGCTACAAGCCTTCTGAAGGGGCCTCCTCACCCAGGCCACTGCCATGTGACCTGTGAATGCCTGGATCTGCTGTTGCTTCTCTTCCTGCCAATGTCTAGTATTCTTTCTCTTCTTATAATAATAATAATAACAACAACAAGGGTATATAACAATACTAATAGCTAGCATTTATATATTGCTTTAAAATTCACAAAGAGCTTTACAAATTTTTATGAATGTCATTTTATCCTCATAACAATCTTATTGCTATAACTGTAATAATACTAGTGCTATTATTAAAAAAATTTATTCATTTAATATTTTCCCCAGTTTCATTTAGAACAATTTTTTTTTACATTTGTTTTTTAAAACTTCAAGTTCCCATTCTCTCCTTTATCCTCACCTCCAGCTCCCATTAAGAAATCACATGTGAAGTTATACAAAACATTTCCATAAGTCATGTTGTTAAAGAAAACAGATCTCCCACCCTAATAAAAAACCCTCAAGAAAAATAAAATTAAAAAAAAAAAACATGCTTCAATCTGTATTCAGACGCAATCAAATTCTTCTCTGGATATGAATAGGATTTTTAATCATAAGTCTTTGAGAGTAGTCATGGATCATTGTACTGCTGAAAACAGCTGGTCATTTCAGAACATTGCTATTACTTTATATACAGTATATTTCATTTTGCTTGAGTTCATGGAGGACTTCTCAAGTTTTTTTCTGAGAACATCCTGTTCATCATATAGCATAGAACAATAATATTCCATGACAATCATATGCCACAATTTATTCAGTCATTCCCCAGCAGACAGGCATCCCCTCAATTTCCAGTTTTTTTGTCCTGAGAAGAGTTGCTACAAATATTTTTGTAATAGGTCCTTTAAAATCACCTTTGAGAAGGAAAGGGACCCACATGTGCAAAAATATTTGTGGCAGCCCTTTTTGTAGTGGCTAGAAACTGGAAACTGAATGGATGCCCATCAATTGGAAAATGGCTGAATAAATTATGGTATATGAATGTCATGGAATATTATTGTTCTGTAAGAAACAACCAGCAGAGAGGCCTGGAGAGACTTACATGAACTGATGCTGAGTGAAATGAGCAGAACCAGGAGATCATTATACACAGCAACAACAAGACTATACGATGATCAATTCTGATGGAGATGGCTCTCCAACAATGAGATGTTTCAAAACAGTTCCAGTTGTTTAGTGATGAAGAAAGCCATATATATCCAGGGAGAGGCCTGTGGGATTTGAGTGTGGACCACAACATAACATTTTTATGCTTTCTGTTGATGTTTGATTGCATTTTATTTTCCTTCTCAGGTGTTTTTTTCTTATAGATCTGATTTTTCTTGTACAGCAAGATAATATGTATACATATATTCGATTTGTGACATATTTTAACATAATTAACATGTATTAGACTACCTGCCATCTAGGGGAGGGAGTGGGGGGAAAGAGAAAAATTTGGAACAAAAAGCTTTGCAAGGGTCAATGTTGAAAAATTACCCATGCATATGTTTTGCAAATAAAAAACTTTAATAAAAATAAATTAATAAAATAAAATAAAATCATCTTTGATAGTCATGCTTAGTAGTGGTACTGTTAGGTTAAAGAATATGCATGAATTTGCCTTTTGGACATGGGTAATAAATTTTGATTATCAACTGGATCATGGCTTTTTTTTTTTAATAAATTTGACTAAATTCCCTCTACTAAATTGACTCTTTTCCCTCTATTTCTCTATTTGAGAAATAAGGCCTTATCAAAGAAACTTGCTTTCAAACTCTTTTTACGATTACTGTTGCTAACTATTTCTCCCCATTTATTCTACTCTCTCTCCTTTCACCCAGTCCATCCTCAAAAGTGTTTTGCTACTGACCACTCCCTCCCCCAATGTGCTATCTCTTTTTTCACCCTCCCACCTTCCAGTATCTCATTCCCCTCCTATTTTGTTGCAGGGCAAGATAGATTTCTATACCCATATTGAGTGTGTAGGTTATTTCCTCTTTGAGACAATTCTGATGCAAGTAAGGTTCACTCATTCCTCCTTTCTTCCCCCTCTTTGCCTACACTTATCATAGCTTTTTGTTCCCTCTTTTTTATGGCAGATAATTTATACCATTCCACTTCTCCCTTTCCCTTTCTCCCAGTACATTCCTCTCTCTCCCCTTAATTTCATCATATTTTAAAAGATATTATCCCTTCATATTTAATTCACACCTGTGCATACTGTATGTATGTACATATATGCTTATATATATCTGTATATATACATATTCCTTCAACTTCCATAATAATGTGAAAGTTATTAAGTATCACCCTCCCATGTAGTAATATAAAGATAAACCTTATTAAGTCCCTTATGATATTCTTTCCTGATTTCCTTCTTATGCTTTTCTTGAGTCCTATATTTGAAAATCAAATTTCCCATTCAGTTCTGGTCTTTTCATCACAAATGTTTGAAAATCCTCTATATCATTGAATACCCACCTTTTCATCTAAAGGATTATGCTCAGTTTTGCTGGGTAGGTGATTCTTGCTTGTAATCTTAGCTCCATGCTCTCTAAAATATCATATTCCAAGTCCTCCAGTTCTTTAATGTAGAAGCTGCTAATCTTGTGTTATTTTGACTGTGGCTCCACTATAGTTGAATTGTTTCTTTCTGAATGTTTTTGGAGACTTCCAAGAAGATACCTTGGAAGAATTTCAGAAGAGGTTTGTTTCAATTGGGGAGGGGAGTGGTCTGCCAAACCCAGACGGCAGCACAGGGAGCTGAAGTGGAGAGTCAGAGCATTGTGACCTCCACCTGGAAGTCTTCTGTGGGCCTCTTGGGCCAATCTGTCCTGATTGTAAGCAGGTAGTTTGGTAGATCTGCCTTTTGTGGGAGGTAGATTGTGAACCACAGAGTCCCAGAAGAGCACTGGACCTAGCTGCCATTACCCAGCACCAGAAAGCAATCAATCAATCAGCAGAACTGCCCACCACTGGAAATCAATCAATCAGCAGAACTGAATGCTTGCAATATTTTCTCTTTGACTTGGGAGTTCCAGAATTTGGCTATAATATACCTAGGATTTTCATTTTTTGGATCTCTTTCAGGAGTTGATTGGTAGATTCTTTCAATTTCTATTTTACTCTCTAGTTCTAGAATATCAGGACAATTTTCCTTGATGATTTCTTAGAAGATGATATTCAGGCTCTTTTTTTGATTGGCAGTGCTATTATTATAATACCATTTTCAGAAGAGGAAATTGAGACCCACAGAAAGTTAAGTGGCTTGCCTAGAGTCTCACAGGTTTTGATGGGTCTTACAACATCTGAGACTGCTTTTGAATTCAGCTCTTCTCAACTCCAGGTCCAACACTCTATGCATGATGCTGGCTGGGGGTAATTAGGGACAAACTTTTGTGTTTGGAAAACTAAGTCGAGCCAACAGAGCTTGCCAGAAACCCTGAAAAGTAATCTACTAGCCCAACTTCAACTAGCTCAACAGTTCATATGAATCTGGTCCCTAAGAAGCTTTGTCCTTTGCAAGGAATCAACTCATCATCAACTATGCCATTATCTGGAAGCAAACTTGTGAAGAGAAGTATATCTGTATCTACCAATTTAAGGATGAGCTGACTCCTTTTAGAGATCAGGATATAGTGGGGAAAAGCATTCCCAGGCTCTTGCTCTAGTTTTTCAGCAAATAGTATTTTGTAAAAGTTAGTTGATTTTAATTACTTTTTTATGATATCAAGCTATCAACTGATTGATTACTGGATTATTCAGTGATAGAGGAGAGATAATTGAAACTGCCAATTGACATGTGAGGAATACATCAGAATGGGGGCACAAGTCAACAGCATTAGAAAGGCATTCTAATCCCTCAGACTACCCCTACAATTCTGAAAAAGAGTGGCTACCAGCTCAGGCTATGACTGATCAGTGATATTAGGAGAGAAACAGCATTCTAGGAAAAGTGGGTGTATGCATCTTTAGAAGGAGAGTCCATGCATGATTGTTCAAAGATGACTGTGCACTCAATGCAGCCACTAAAGAAGAGATGCAACAAAGTATGGATCAATTCTCTGTTGCTTGTATTAATTTTGGCCTAAGAAAACAGAGGAGCTTCACCAGTCAGCACTATACCAACCATACATGGAACTACTGGTTCCATGAAATGAAGAAGTTCTGAATGTTGTGGATAACTTTACTTACTTAGGCCTATATTTTCAAAGGATGTATACATTGATAATGAAATTGATGTAGGCATTGCCAGAAATGACTTAGTTTCTGGGAGCTTCCAAAAGTGTGGAAAAGAAAGATGTTAAGACTATCAAAAATGAAGGTCTACAGACCTGTTGTGCTGACCTCATTTTTTTGTCTGCCTGTGAAACTTGGAGTCTAACAGAACTATGCCAGGAAACTGAATTTGCATTGCCTTAGAAAGATTCTGAAGATCACCTGGAAAGGTTTACCCTTCCAGACACTTTCTCAAACTAAACTGCCAAGCATTCAAACTCTACTGCAACAAGTCCAACTCTCATGGGCTGGCCACACTGTCCAAATACCAAACATATGTTTGGCTAAAAGACTATTTTATGAAGAACTCACACAAGGCAAAAGCGCTGACATGGTGGTCAAAAGAAGTACAAGAACACTCTCAATGTCTCTCTCAGGAACTCTGGAATCAATTGCAAGACATGGGAGACACTGACATAGGATCGCCCATAATGATGTGCCCTCATCAAAGAAGATGCTGTGTTCTACAAAGGGAAATTGAATAGCTCAAAAGAATAATGAGATGCACAAATTTAAATAATGCACCCCAAATGTTCAGATGGACTATTTTTGTCTGACCTGTGAGCATCTGAGCTCATATTGGTCTAATCAGCCACAGTCAGACACACTGTAACTTGACTTTAGCATAATGATCTCATTTTAAGTGGTTCTCAAAAATTAAAATGAAGGACATTAATCCATCCAATAAGCATTGTACTAAAACAGAATAGTGACAATAATAGACTCCTAAGAATGAATGGATAAAAAGCTTATTTATCAAGCTCTTATTGTATGCTTATCATCTAAAGCCATACTACCCTAATCTGGTCTCCAAAGCTAAGAAGAGTCTGATTTGGTTGGTACTTGACAATTAAGTCCAAGAAAAGGGGAGTTCTCCACCAACCAGTACCACATCCTCCATATATGGAACCACTGATTACAGCAAATGAAGAGATTTTGAATGTTGTGGATAAGTTTATTAACCTTGGCAATATACTTTCTAATATAGATGATGAAATTGACATACACATTGCCAGGGCTGGCTCAATGTTTAGGAAGCTCCAAAGGAAAGTGTAAAAGAGAAGATTTCTTAGGCTGCCTACCAAACTGATGATCTACAGAACTGTTGTGATAATCTCATTTTTTGTATGCCTGTGAAAACTGGACAATCTACCAAAAGCATGCTTAGGAAGACTCTGAAGATCCTCTACTAAGATCTTTCTTGAGCTAAACTGCCAAGCATTCAAACTTTACTGCAGAGTAATTGCTCATTGTTTAAATGCCAAATGTATGTTTGCTTAAAAGACTATTTGATAGAGAACTCACTCACACATGGCAGGTGCAGACATAGATGGCAAAACAAACAATACGAGGACACTCTAAAGATTTTTCTGAAGAACTTTAGAATTGACTGGGAGACAAAGCATGGTGTAGCCCCATCAAAGAAGGTGCTAATACTCTATGACCACAGCAGAATTGCAGTTGCTCAAAAGAAGTATGAGATATGTAAATTTTAGACATCTCTGTGCCAAATGTTCATATGCACTATTTGTGTCTAACCTATGGTAGAGCCTTCCAAGATCATATTGGTCTGATCAGCCACTGTTGGCTACATTATACCTTGACCAAAGTGATGTCATTTTGGTCCCCTTTGAGGAAAAAGGACAATAAAATTATATGCCAAGACAAAAGGCCTGGATTTGAGTCACTTATTGGTTGCATTACCTTGGAAAAGTTACAGTCTCTCAAAACCTTGGTCTCATTATCTTTAAAGATAGTAGCATACAGATGATCTAACCTCATAGGGTTTTAAGGAAAATATTTTGTAAACCATCGAACACTCTTTAAATGTGATCCACTTTTACTACTCACCTGATATTGTCATGAGATCATCCAAAATTATGTATGGAAAGCACTTTGTAGGTTATATAAATATGGATATGAAAATGGGAATCATCATTATTATTCAGAAGTGGTCACATTAAATAGCTCATGGCTTAAAGGGCATTTTATTTAATATTTTGATTCAAGGAGGAATTGCTATAGGCCTAATTCAGACTAAAGCATGTCATACTTGAGATGGAAAATGTCATCCACATCCAGAGGAAAATTTATGAAGATTGATTGTAAATCAAAGCATACATTTTCACTTTTTTTTCTTTTTTTTCCCCTCGAATTTTCCCCCTTTTGTTCTGATTTTTCTTATATGTAGCAAATGTGGAAATATGTTTAAAATGATTGTACATATATAACCTATATCAGATTGCTTGCTGTTTTGGGGAGTGGGGATGTAAAGGAGAGAGGGGAAAAATTTGGAACTTAAAATCCTATGAAAATAAATGTTGAAAACTAACTTTACATGTTACTAGAAAAGATTTTTTGAAATAAAGTGTGTTTTAATAATATTGTTTTAAAAGTGGCTATACTGCTATATATTCTGAATCTATTATATCCTTCCCTCCCAGCATCTTGGCAGATAATTTTTACAATGCTCCCATTCTTCCATGAAGCCTGGGAAAGAAGAATAGGAGAATAAAATAAGCTATAGTCTTTGAGGAAAAGGCCTTACTAAAGCTTTCTCCTCCCACAACCTTCAGCTCCTCCCATCATCTATCTCCATAAAACCATCTCCTCTCTCTTCAGTAAGTTACATTATGAAGCCCCCTCTGGCATTGACTGTATGCTAGGCACTGTATTAATCATTTAAGATACAAGAAAAGGTACAGCACTAGATCAAAGAATAAGTAGGGGGAGTAAGGTATAAGAAGCCTGGAATAATAGGAAGGGGTCAGGTTATGAAGGACTTTTACATGTCAGAGAATTTTATATTTGATCCTGGAAGTGATAGGAAACCAGGATTTATCGGAGGGAACACAACATGGTCATTTCTGTGCTTTAGGAATATTAATTCAACTGCTGAGTGAAGGATGCTCTGGAGTGTGGCAGGAGTTAAGGCAAGGAGATCAACCAGAATACTATTGAAATATTCTAGCCTTGAGTTTAAAAGGGCCTGAACTAAATTGGAGGAAATATCAGAGGAGAAAAGAGGGCATATGAGATGTATTAAACAGGAAAAATTCAGTAGACTTGGCAACAGATTGGATATTGTGGATAAGAGAGAAGTTGAAGGCAGCACCTGTATTGAAAACCTGAGTAAGAGAATCTATGTATCCTCATTAGTAAAAGGGGGAAGGCTTGGAGGGAAAGATAAGTTTAGTTTTGGACATGGTGAGTTTAAGATGTCTATGAAACATCCAGTTTGAGATGTCTATTAAACCTGATAATCATCTTCATAGAGATGATAATTAAATCCATGGGAGCTAATGAGATCATCAAATTAAATAATATATATAGAAAAGAGGGATCAGGGCAGAACCTTTGGGGGACAAATATCTCTAGTGAACATGATCATATATCTTCAGTCTCTCTACTGGATCCATCCCCCAGGTCCACAAATTTCTTCTGTCTTTAAAAAAAAATTGACAATAGTGGTAGCAGCAGCAAAACCACCCGTCCTTTATTTTTATTTTTTTTAATCTTGCCACTGTGTTAAATCCTTCCCTTTATTGTGAAATGTCAGAAAAAGCTGGCTACTCTTACCACCTTCCTATTCTAATAACCTACTCACTTCTCAACCAACTCCTAGTTTCCTTCCCTACCACTTTAATGAAAAAACTCAGTTCCAAAAATGCAATTACACAAGTGTTTATTAGTACTATGATTATTAAGGCAAAAACATGTCTCTTTTCTCAAGAAGTTCACATTTTTTTCTCTTTCACCTCTTTTTTTATTTTTTAACAATAATTTTTTTATTTTCAAAGTAAATGCAAAAATAGTTTTCAATGTTTACCTTTTTTTACTCTATTAAAGCTTTTTGTTTCCAAAATATATACATTCACCCTTGGCAAAACTTTATGTTCCACATTTTTTTCTCCCTCCCTTCCCCCTACCTTGTTCCCTAACAGCAATATGTTAAACATGTATACTTCTTCTATATATATTTCCACAATTATCATGTTGCACAAGGAAAATCAAATGGAAAAGGAAAAAATGAGAAAGAAAACAAAATACAAGCAAACTAAACAAAAAAGTGAAGATACTATGTTGTGATCCAAATTCAGTCCTTTCTCTGGGTGCAGATGGTTCTCTTCAACATAAAGCCATTGGAAATGGCCTGAATTACCTCACTGTTGAAAAGAGCCACATCCATCAGAATTAATCATCATATAGTTGCTGTGTACAATGTTCTCTTGGTTCTACTCACTTCACTTAGCATCAGTTCCTGTAAGTCTCTCCAGGCCTCTCTGAAATCATCCTGCTCATCGTTTCTTACAGGACAATAATATTCCATTACATGCATGTACCATAACTTATTCGTCCATTCTCCAACTGATGGGTATCCACTCACTTTCCAGTTCCTTGCCACTACAAAAAAGGGCTGCTACAAACATTTTTGCACATGTGGGTCCTTTTCCTCTTTTTATGCTCTCTTTGGGATATAAGCCCAGTAGACACTGCTAGAGCAAAGGGTATGCACAGTTTGATATCCCTTTGGGCAAAGTTCCATATTGCTCTCCAGAATGGTGGATTCACAACTCTACCAACAATGTATTAAGTATTCCAATTTTCTCACATCCCCTCCAACATTCGTCATTATCTTTTCCTGTCATCTTAGCCAATCTGAGAGATATGTAGTAATACCTCAGAGTTGTCTTAATTTGCATTTCTCTGATCAATAGTGATTTAGAGCATTTTTCATATGACTAAAAATGGTTTTAATTTCTTCATCTGAAAATTGTTTGTTCATATCCTTTGACCATTTATCAGTTGGATAATGGAAGCTCACTTTTTAATAGAGAATATAAGTTTAATAAAAAATATATAATGGTACATACAGTGTAAATGAAAGGTAACCTCAAGAGGCAAGGTAATAGGAGCGGAGGTTAGGGGATTAGGAAAGATTTCTTGCAAAAGATGGGAAATCTAATAATCTTTTTTCAGTTTACAAAGGGAAGGCACTAGTAGTAAGGGATATTGGGAAATTTTTCTTGTAAAAGGTGGAATTTTAGCTGGGACTTGGAAGGCAAGATTTGGAGATGAAGAGGAAAAAGCTAGTGAAAAATATATGGAATCAGACAGGTATGGTGGTACACACCTGTAATCCCAGCCTCTAGGGGAAAGTAAGGTTAGAGAATTACTTAAACACTATTTTGAGTTATGATAGGGTTAAAGTCAATAAGAATTTACACTAAGTATAACACAGATCCCAATATGGTGAGCCACTAGATGCTGAAGGAGAGGCCAACTTTCCCAGGTAGAACAATCAAAGTTTTCATATCGATCAATAATGTTATACCTATAAGTGACTGCAGTAAGCAGTTAGGGCAAGTTAGGGAGAATCAGTTTTATTTTTTGCTTTTTAATTGCAATACATATGCATGGGTAAATTTTCAACATTGACCCTTGCAAAACTTTCTGTTCCAAATTTTTACCTTCTTCCCCCCACCCCCTCCCCTAGATGTCAGTAGTCCAATACATGTTAACTATGTTAAAATATATGATAAATACAATATATGTATACATATTTGTAGTTATCGTGCTGCACAAGAAAAATCAGGTCTAGAAAAAAAAACCTGAGAAGGAAAACAAAATGCAAGTAAACATCAACAGAAAGCATGAAAACACTATGTTGTGGTCCACGCTCAGATCCCATAGGCCTCTCCCTGGGTGTACATGGCTTTCATCACTGAACATTTGGAACTGTTTTGAAACATCTCATTGTTGAAGAGAACCCCATCCTTCAGAACTGATCATTACATAGTCTTGTTGTTGCTGTGTATAATGATCTGAGAGAACCAGTTTAAAGAAAGAAATATACAGAGATAGTATAACACATTTGAGGAACAGCCAAGGGACCCACTGATGGGAAAATACATGAAAAGTAATAAGGTGTAAAAAGTCTAGAAAGAGAAGTGGGGGCTTTATGAAGTGCTTTAAAAACCAAACAGAGCACTTAATATTTGGTCTTGGGCATAATAGGGAGTCATGAGAGTTTATTAAATTGGCAAGGGGGAAGACATGGCCAGACCTATACTTGAAGAAGATTAATTTAATGAGGTGATCAATTAATTCTGTGCATTTTTCTGAAGCACTAACTTTCTATTCTGTGTAGAAGGGAAGAAGCAGCATGTATTTTTATCCTCTTTTAACTCTAATAAATGGTATCTACACTATCTCTTTTGCTTTGTTTTGTTTTAGTGTATTTTACAACACAAATATCAGCCAAATCAGGATCAAACAAGCCAGTTCTGAACCTGCATTCTTTTTTTTTATAAAGCTTTTTATTTACAAAACATATGAGTGATTTTTCTACATTGACCTTTGCAAAAAACTTTTTTTCCCAAGCTTTTCCCCTCCTTCCCCCGACCCCCCACCCCTAGATGACAGGTAATCTAATACATGCTAAATAGGATAAATTATATGACAAATACAATACATGTATACATATCTATACAGTTATCTTACTGCATAAGAAACATCAGATCTAGAAGAAGAAGAAAAAACAACCTAAGAAGGAAAACAAAATGCATGGAAATATTCACAGAAAGCATTAAAATGCTGTGTTGTGTGAACCTGCATTCTTTAGTATAGAGATGTGTCATATCACCATCAAGAACAATAAATAAGAATGTTTTTGTTGGTGACATAGATGTATTCTGGGAAGAAATATAATCAGTGTTAGTTCAAGATCTCTATAATGTAATCTCTGAGAGATTTTTGTTTGTTTCCAAAGAAGAGTAGAATAGGTGATAAGAACTGATTACCTTATACCAGGATGAGAGGAGAGAGAGAGAGAGAGAGAGAGAGAGAGAGAGAGAGAGAGAGAGAGGGAGATTTGCAATAGGATGAAGTACATCAAGAACCATCTGTAAATCTATTTGGTGAAAACTTTCTTGGCCTCTTGATTGTTCTTATCAATTTCCTAAAAACCAAATAGCTTTCAGAAATCATTGTACTTCAGGCTGGAAATGAAAATTTGTCATTAAAGTTGTCCAAAGGCAATAAAATAATCACTGAGTTTAGAGTCAGATCTAGAGTCAAATCTCAGCTTTGTCACTGCTTGTGTAACACTGTTAATGCTATTTAAACTCTAAGCTTCAATTTCCTTATTTGTAAAATGGAGGATTTGGACTAGATGACCTCTTCCAGCTCTAAATCTACGCTGTTTGATTCATTCATGTAATGAATGACTCTCTCAGGGTCATCCCCAGAATATCAGATGCATGTTGTTACACCCCCTAATGTGGTTGATTTTAACATTCTAAATTGAATGGTTTATTTGAGAGCAGTGGTGGAGGCAATATCCTAACCCTACCACCCCATGCAAGTTAGGCTAGCTTTTCCTTACAAGGTACTGAGAAACTACTTGAGATTTTTATTGGCTTGGAGAATTAAAAGCATAGGGAGTTGGCATCACTCCTTAGTCAAATTTACAAAACAATTATGAGGAAATCTGACTTCATTCTAAGACTGGGCTAGTATACCAACTTCAACTGGCAATGCAGAGGGAGGGGAATATTCAAATAAATTAACTCTTGGTTGCCTCAAAGCATAATCTCTGCTGTATGTGCTTCCTCTATTATAGCTAAGTAAATTTTTGTTAACTGTAGATTAACCTATGTCAAATGAGTGTATCATTTTGTTCCAATATTGAACCTAAGTTATCAGGCATAGACTGGAAGAAATGGCATAGTCATACAGTATGGAATGAACAATTCAAAGTAAGGAATGAACAGCTCAGGGGAAATTAAATTTGAATTGCCTTCCATGCTTCTAGTGGTGGTTTTGATTGCTGAAACCTCTCAAAATATCTTGGGATTTTCAGGTTAGAACTATTTCTCTTAATGACTGACCAACAACAAACAGGTCCTAATCCAAGCTCCATTCAGTTATTATTTGGGTACAGACTGGCTTAGAGTGAATGTAAACAGCGATTGTTTCTGCTTTGGCCAGAAACCTTGAGGGTCTTCCCCTCCCAGATTGGGTTTTTTTTTTTTTTTTTTTTGGATGAAGTAAAAGAGCTTATTCTGTGCCTCATTTCTTACCTAGCCTTATACTCACTGACTGGGGTTGTCTCAGTCAAATTGAGACCTACTAAAGATCTTAGCTTAAAAAGACCAAAATCTCCCACTGCATCCACAGCCATTTTCAGTCCAGTAGTTCTGATCTATGTCTTGTCACTGGACTCAGATGGTTGTGGAGGAGAAAGTGAAACTGCTGACTTTGCAAGGCCCTCTCTCACAGAAATCCAATTCACTTGCAAATCATGGTATCACCTCCCTCTCATGAAGGCCCTCTTTGAGACTGAAGGACAAACAATAACAATAAATTAAAAGTTAATTGTCTATAAGCTGTCACTATTGATTAGGGTGACAGAGCAGGAAGCCTTAGAAATGGAAGTAAGAAGGATAAAGCCATAGAGATCATATTTTATTAATCTTGAGAAATATAGATATCATATACTAGATTCATTCAAAACCTAGATAATTGAAAGTTTCTGTTTGTCCATCTCTTTGAAGCTGCATGGCTTGATTTTATGCTTAGATTACTTGCAGAGGCTTACAAAAAGTATCTTTTGCATGGATATCAGTGTTGATGGGACCAGTGGACTAGTGGATGGATTAGTTTTTAATTTTGCCAGTCAACTTAAAAGCTATATACACCTGCTAGTCTTTCTGTAGGCTTACAGAAAGCCGGAAATGAGCCAGTATAGTTGGCTATTACTTTTTTTATTTTTATTAAAGCTTTTTATTCATAAAACATATGCATGGGCAATTTTTCAATAATGACCCTTGCAAAACTTTCTGTTCCAAATTTTCCCCTCCTTCCCCCCACCCCCTCCCCTAGATGGCAGGTAGTCTATTATATGTTAAATATGTTAAATGTTGGCTTTTACTCTTGCAGCACTTTATGTTGTCTGGGATAATCACCAAGGGTATATACAACTTGTACCAATATTCCATATATGTGGGATAAACTGAGAACCAGGGAAGAGACTATATACACACGTGTGTATATGTGTGTCTATACATGCATGTATACAATGTACATGCATGTGTGCATAGACATGAATGAATATCATATATGTAACCAACCACCTTGACTACTATCACACCTCAGACCCTGATGGAAGCAGCCCAGAGCCTGGACTCCAAGAATTTTGGGAACAGCCATGTTTCCAGCCTAATGACCTTCCTAGTCACTAGGCATCATCCTGGAGGGCATCCCCCCTGGAGATGCATCCTGGAAACTCTTCCTTCAGGGATTAGAATCATAGTTACTGAAGATCCAGAATTAGGTCATTGACATTATCAAATAGCTCAACATCAAAAACTTATGATTTTATTGGTGGAAATGACATGCAGGAAATATTCATAAATACTCACCTGTGCCATCTTAGAACCAGGGGACTTTTCATTGACCTGCAACTGAAACTTTCCTTATATGTTTTCTCCTCTCTTAAGATTGTGAGCTCCTTAAGAGCAGAGCCTGTCTTACTCTTCTAATTGTATCCCCAGTGTTTATCACAATGGCCTTGTTTCTTTGTTTGACATTGAACTTCAGTTAATCTTAACTGTAAATTTATGAACATCTCAAAATGAGTCCTTTTCACAGGTATGGGAAGGACTAAGCTTATTATCTGAATGTGTCACATATGCATGACAATCTAACTTACACAAGCTGAACACTCTCTGCAAAACAATTTCTAGATCCTAAGTCTCCACTGCACATCTGCAGTCTTAGTCTAGTTGGCAAGTTCAGCCTAGACTCTAGACAGAGGTGAAGGAGGCAGAAGCACAAAATTGGCAGTCAGAGTAAGTTTCACAAGGGCGCTTATCTCCCTCTTCTTGGCAAAGAGAGCTCAAAGTGCAGAATGGTATACATATACCTTTTCATATATGGCTACTGACTGTATTTGCTATAAGAGAGAGCAAAGAAATTAGTAAAATATGATAGAATTGAAAAAGGATGAAGGAGACCACAAAAAATATCCATAAAAAACTAAGTTCATAAAGGCATGCAAATGATCACTATTACTTCTATGTCATATTGAACACATTTTTAAAACAGTGAAAATTTGTCTTCTCTGGCTATACATGTTTGTAATAGATTTTGTTTTTCTTGCTCTCTCATTCTGATAGGGAAGGGAGAGAATTTGGAATTAAAAAGAATTTTTAAAAATACATTAAAAATGGGGCAGTTAGGTGGCGCAGTGAATAGAGCACTAGCCCTGAAGTCAGGAAGACCCAAGTTCAAATCTGTTCTCAGACACTTTCTAGTTGTGTGACCCTGGGCAAGTCACTTAACCCCAATTGCCTCAGCCAAAAACAAATAATACATTAAAAATAATGTATGTAATAGTTCATAGTTTCATATGATACTCATTCTAAATGTATTGGAATGTTTGTATTAGCTAATGATTGATTATAATAAAAAAAAAAAGAAAAGAAATAAAAGAGGGAAAAGATTTATGTGGTCTTCCTAAGGAGGCCTCTATTTACCGGTTCCCATACAAGAATTTATGTTCCCTTGGGTTTGACATATCATATGATTCCTACAGCTCCCTCTCTGGGGAGGTGGGAAAAGACAAGACTTTACTCTGGAGAGGTCAAAGGTCAAGGAGAGGTCAATATACTCTAAGTCTCCCCAAATCCAGTATAATGTTCTGACTGCTGTATAAGTGCACACAAATGCATGCACACAAACATAAATACACACACACACACATACAGAGCAATACTCATAAATAGAGCTAAAAACAAAGGGACCACATTTCATAATGCTCACAGTAACAAAGAAAAACAACACTGAAAGACAGCAAAATTCTGACCAATGGAGTAACCAGTTGCAGGTCCAACAGTGATGAATGCTTCCCAGACTCTGCTGGGTTTGAAGTCAGAAAGTGATAATGTTGCCTCAGTCACTTCCTAGCTATGTGACCAGGATAAGCCACTTAAGCTCTGCTTGCCTGTTTCCTAATCTGTAAGATGGAAATACTATTACTATCTACTTCCTGGGGTTATTGAGAATCTCAAATTGGTCCATACTATGTACTATATTATTATGATTATTATCTTCCGCTAACAGAGAGGTGGCACAAGGTACACATCAGACATATTCTATCATTTTTGCTCAATTTCATTTCTTTGTTGCAAGGGTAGGTTTTTATATTTTTAAGAAACAAAGGATCTTTAGAAAAATCTTCTCACGACTTACATGAACTGATGCTGAGTGAAATGAGCAGAACCAGGAGATCATTATACATGGCAACAACAGTACTATATGACAATCAATTCTGATGGACATGGCTCTCTTCAACAATGAAATGTTTCAAACCACCTCCAATTGTTCACTGAAGAAAGCCATATACACCCAGAGAGAGGGATGCGAAATGTGGACCACAATATAACATTCTCATACTCCTTGATTGATGTTTGCTTGCACTGTGTTTCCTTTGTCTGATATATCGTTTGTGTAGATAAGATTTTTCTTGCACAGCAATGATAAGTTTGCAAATATGTATACATATATTCGATTTGCCAATATTTTAACATGATTAACATGTGGTGGATATCCTGCCATCTGGGGGAGGGGTGGGGAGTTGGGGGGAAAAATTTGTGGCGGAAAGCTATGTAAGGGTTATTGTTGAAGAATTGCCCACACATATGTTATGCAAATAAAATAAAATTTAAAAAAAAAAAAAAAGAAAAATCTTCTCACCTGACAGATAAAGAAACTGAATTCCAAAGAGTTTAAGGGATTTTTAAAAAAAATTTATTTATTAATACTTTTTATTTGCAAAACATATGTATGGGTAATTCCTAAACATTAACCGTTACAAAGCTGTTACAAACCCTTCCCCCCTATTCCCCACCCCTCCCCTAGATGGCAGGACATCCACTACATGATAATTATGTTAGAACACTTAAAAAATCAAACATATGTATAGTTATTGCATCATTTTTTGTGCAGGAGAAATCGTATCTACAAGAAAGAATAATCCGATAAAGGAAATACAATGCAAGCAAACCACAATAGAGAACATGAAAATGTTATGTTGTGGTCCACATTTCACATCCCTCTCTCTGGGTGTATATGGCTCTCTTCACTGAACAATTGGAACAGGTTTGAAGCATTTCATTGTTGAAGAGAGTCACGTCCATTAGAACTGATCCTTATATAGTATTGTTGTTGCCATGTATAATGATCTCCTGGTTCTCCTCATTTCACTCAGCATCAGTTCATGAAAGTCTCTCCAGGCCTCTAAAGAGGTTAAGGGATTTTCTTAATGCTCTACTGGGAAGGGATCAAACCAGGATCTCCAATTGCAAATCATCCTACCATGTGGAAAACATTCCACTGGAAGCAAGAGGACATACAAAAAAAATTATCATTCTTAGGGTAAAGACTAAGTGCCCTAATGAAATCACTTAGTGACTAAGAGTTAACCTCATGAATTAGAAACACCCATTTTGTGGATGAGGCACTTTAACTCAAAGAATAATGGACTTGTCTATTATTACATGGCCAGTGTCAAAGTCTCTAGGCCAGACATCTCCCCAAATACAGGACTTTTAAAACTGTACCATCTTGCTCCTCGTGAAGTACGACCCTATTAGAGTTCAGAACTAAAGAGCCTGTGAACAGATGGAAAGTTAACTCGTTTCTTCTAGAGTGTTACCCACATTCTTTTTGTTTCCTTTGCAGAACTAGAAATCTCATCTCTTAAATGCAAATTAAGGCAACTCTGAGACACCACTACACACCTGTCAGATTGGCTAAGATGACAGGAAAAAATAATGATGAATGTTGGAGGGGATATGGGAAAACAGGGACACTGATACATTGTTGGTGGAACTGTGAATGGATCCAAACATTCTGGAGAGTGATTTGGAACTACACTCAAAAAGTTATCAAACTGTGCATATCCTCTGACCCAGCAGTGTTTCTATTGGGCTTATATCCCAAAGAGATCTTAGAGGAGGGAAAGGTGGAGAGCAATTTGGAGATATGCTCAAAGAGTTATCAAACAGTGCATACCCTTTGACCCAGCAGTGTTTCTACTGGGCCTATATCCCAAAGAGATTTTTAAGGAGGGAAAGGGACCCACATGTGCAAAAATGTTTGTGGCAGCCCTTTTTGTAGTGGCAAGAAACTGGAAATTGAAAAGATGCCCATCAATTGGGGAATGGCTGAATAAATTATGGTATATGAATGTTATGGAATATTATTGTTCTGTAAGAAATGACCAACAGGAGGATTTCAGAGAGGATTGGAGAGACTTGCATGAACTGATGCTGAGTGAAATCAGCAGAACCAGGAGAACATTATACACAGCAACAAGACTATACGATGATCAATTTTGATGGACATGGTTCTCTTCAACAATGATGTGATTCAAACCAGTTGTGCTGCGATGAAGATAGTCATATACATCCAGAGAGAGGCCTGTGGGAACTGAGAGTGAACCACAACACAGCATTTTAACGCTTTCTGTGAATATTTCCATGCATTCTGTTTTCCTTCTTAGGTTGTTTTTTTTTCTTCTTCTCTTTCTAGATCTGATGTTTCTTGTGCAGTAAGATAACTGTATAGATATGTATACATGTATTGTATTTGTCATATAATTTATCCTATCTAGCATGTGTTAGATTACCTGTCATCTAGGGGTGGGGGGCGGGGGGAGGGAAAGGAAAAGCTTGGGGAAAAAAAAGTTTTTTTTTTTTGCAAAGGTCAATGTTGAAAGGTCACTCATATGTTTTGCAAATAAAAAGCTTTATTAAAAAAAAAAAGGAGGGAAAGGGACCCACATGTGCAAGAATGTTTGTGGCAGCCCTTTTTGTAGTAGCAAGGAACTGGAAACTGAATGGATGCCCATTAATTGGAAAATGGCTGAATAAATTATGGTATATGAATGTCATGGAATATTATTGCTCTGTAAAAAACGACCAACAGGATGATTTCAGAGAGGCCTGGAGAGACTTGCATGAACTAATGCTGAGTGAAATGAGCAGAACCAGGAGGTCATTGTACACGGCAACAATAAGACTATATGATGATCAATTCTGATGGGCATGATTCTCTTCAATAATGAGATGTTTCAAACCAGTTCCAGTTGTTCAGTGATGAGGAGAGCCATGTGCACCCAGGGAGAGGCCTGTGGGATCTGAGTCTGGACCACAACATAGCATTTTCACACTCTCTATTGATGTTTGCTTGCATTATGTTTTCCTTCTCAGGTTTTTTTTTCTTTCCTGTACAGCAAGATAATACATATTTGATCTGTCAAGTATTTTAATGTAATTAACATGTATTAGACTTCTTGCCATCTAGGGGAGGCGGTGGGTGGTAGGAGGGAAAAATTTGTAACAGAAAGCTTTGGAAGGGTCAATGTTGAAAAATTACCTATGCATATGTTTTGCAAATAAAAAGCTATTAAAAAAAAAGAAATCTCATCTTTTTGCGCCTTCTCTTATTCCTAAAGCAGTCTGCACCATATGACAGTGACTTTCTTTGAGCAGACTTCAACACATTTCATATTCCTGCAGATCTAATTTAGGGCCAAGGGAAACTGTTTTTTACATGATATGGGAACTTCCCTCTGCTGAAGTCCTCAAGGAGTACTGAGAGGCTTTCTTGGTCAATCCAACTGAGGTAACCAGTTCTGTGAACTCCCTTCATGAATTATGTCTCTGTCTGTCCCCAGTCAACACCAGAAAGCATCAATGACCTGTGATTTGACACTGGGCCAGATTTTATCCTAGGGAACTTTGTCTCATCGGGCACCAGCAAATTACCTGGATCTTTTCCCAGAAGCTTCACTCAGTCAGGTCAGCAATGATTGGGATGAAGGCTTAGATGGAATGTTTATCAGTTTTATGGAAGGCATTCAACTGAGAGGGTTGGCTAAACCATTGCATGACAAAATCAAAATCTTAAAATATCATACAGACTAGAAGAGTGGAATGAATCTAACAAAAATATTTTAAAATCCACTGAATGGCAGGATGAAAGAAGCTAAACAAAAAATTCATGTGGAAAAAGATCTGGTGATGAAATTAAAACCATCTCTAGTCATATGAAAAGTTGCTCCAAATCACTATTGATCAGAGAAATGCAAATTAAGACAACTCTGAGGTACCACTACACACCTGTCAGATTGGCTAAAATGACAGGAAAAGATAATGATGAATGTTGGAGGGGATGTGGGAAAACTGGGACACTAATACATTGTTGGTGGCACTGTGAACGGATCCAACCATTCTGGAGAGCAATTTGGAGCTATGCTCAAAAAGTTGTCAAACTGTGCATACCCTTTGACCCAGCAGTGTTTCTACTGGGCCTATATCCCAAAGAGATCTTAGAGGAGGGAAAGGGACCAACATGTGCAAGAATGTTTGTGGCAGCCCTTTTTGTAGTGGCTAGAAACTGGAAACTGAAGGGATGCCCATCAACTGGAGAGTGGCTGAATAAATTATGGTATATGAATGTTATGGAATATTATTGCTCTGTAAGAAACGACCAGCAGGACGATTTCAGAGAAGCCTGGAGAGACTTGCATGAACTGATGCTGTGTGAAACGAGCAGAACCAGAAGATCATCATGCACAGCAACAACAGTATTACATGATGATCAATTCTGATGGACATGACTCTCTGCAATAAAGAATTGTCTCAAACCAGTTCCAGTTGTTCACTGAAGAAAACCATATACACCCAGAAAGAGGGACATGAAATATGGACCACAATGTAACATTTTCATGATCTCTATTGACATTTGCTTGCATTGTGTTGCCTTTCTCTGATTCTTTTTTTTTTTTTCTTGTAGATAGGATTTTTCTTGCATAACTTCTCAAGCATTTCAACATTATTAACATGTAATGGACGTCCTGCCATCTAGGGGAGGAGAGGGGACTGGGGGTAAAATTTGTATTGGAAAGCTTTGTAAAGATCAAGGTTGGGGAACTACCCATACATATGTTATACAAATAAAAAGCTTAAAATAAAAAAAAAAGGAAAAAGATCTGGATTTTTTTTTAGTGGCTTGTAAATTCACTAGAGGTCCATGCTGCAACCTTCATGATACTATAGGTTAGAAACCATATTCAGAAAAGTTATTACGATCCCATATATCCTCTATTCAGGTCAGACCATACCTGAAGAATGTGTTTAGGTCTGGTAACACATTTTCAGGTATTAACAAGCTACTGTAAGTCCAAAGTCCAGGATAACAAGGATACTTGAACCAAGTCATATAAGAATACACTGAAGGAACTAAGGATGTTTAGCATGGAAAAGAAAAAAGAAAATGATATGATAGCTGGCTTCTTATGTATGAAAGATTGTCAGGTGGACAAGAGATCAGGTAAATGTCTCTATTTTCTTTTTTTTATTAAAGCTTTTTATTTGTAAAACATATGCATGGGTAATTTTTCATCATTGATCCTTGCAAAGCTTTCTGTTACAAATTTTTCCCTCCTTCCCCCCACCTCTACCCTAGATGGCAGGAAGTCTAATTATGTTAAAATACTTGACAAATTGAATGTGTATACATATTTATACAGTTATCTTACTGTAGAAGAAAAGCTGGATCTGTAAGAAAAAAAATAAAAGTATGCATATGTTTAGAAAAATGAAAAAAAAACTATATATGTATTATTGTGTTTCATCAATGTTTTCCTGAGTTGAAATATCTCTATTTTCAAAAGGAATGAGAATGGAGACTGCAAACTATGGGTTCTTGAGTTTGACTTTTGATTTCTAAAAACAAAATTCCAGATATTCAGAAAAGGAAATGTTTATCACAAACAGATAGCCTGGATTCAGCAAGAGCATGTCATATATTTCTAATTATAAAAGTACAATCCAAATATAACACCCAATGCCCAGGAACACAATTTATGAGCGAATTCAGAGTCAGAAACCTCAGGATTAACCAAGAAAAGTTCGGCCCTCCTTTTGGGAACAAAGGCAAAATCATCATCATCATCATCATCATCATCTTTCTGTAAGCCATTCTCCCATTGAAACTGTCTATTGGAGAAACTTACAGAACCACATCAGGGAGCACGTGCATAAAGAACTTATGACTGGGCTAATTCAATTTTAGACTCTGGGCTATGTCTTTTATTGTCCTTGGGTTCTGACCAAACAATTCACTGATGGGTGGGGAAGATCCACTCAGGCTATTTCTCTTTTGTACTAGTGTTACAAACTTTCAGCAAAAGCAGAAACATTAAGAGTGGAATCTATAGAGCTTTTCTAGGTTAGTATCCTTGACTGAGCTCTGAGAGATTTTACCTCTTAAGCAACAGATAGCAATGCAGAGAAAAGTAAAATTAACGTCTTTTCTTCCTCCAGTAATCTCTTTCAAGCAGCAGAGTCAACATCTTTTCTTCCAGGTAGCAGTGCAAGCTCTGAGCTTTCTATATAGTCCCAATTAGAGATCTCTTCTGAGTTAGCTTTCCTTGGTGTTTTTCTCTGCCCTAAGCTCATCTATCCTATTCTAAAACAGGGTCTTTTCACTTCTATTTTCTAATGATAATCCAAAATCCACATTCTTGCCATTTATAACACAACTAAGCGATATACATATACACACATACAGTACACACACATATATATATATGTTTCATATTTACTGATAGTTCTAAAAATAAATCTCCCTAGTTATATTAACTCCAAAATCCCCATGTATACCATAGGAAGATTAAATACTAGGACATATCATTTTTATGCTAAATATCTTTTCTCTGAGAGCCTGTTTTTTAAATGTTTTCTCTCAAAATTGTTCCTCTTTCTGCCCCCTTTCCATCAGCAAAACTATCTACATCTGAAAGAGATTCCTTCCTACATGATGAAATCATTAAAACTGCCCATATACTTTGATTTGGTGATCCCACTATTGGGCATGTTTTCTAAAGAGATCAAAAACAAAAAAGGGGTGTGTGTGTGTGTGTGTGCGCGCGCACGCACGCATGCCATAGTAACACTTTGTGTTAGCAAGAAACAGAAAATAAAATGAATGCTCATCAATTGATAAGTGGCTGAATTATAGTGTGCAATGAAATACAGTACCATAAGAAATGACAAATGAGAAATTCAGAGAAAAAATTTTGGACCATGCCTGGGATTTCATTGGTATAGAAGAAACTTCCAATGAAGACATTCTCTGTTCAATACTGATTAGCACTTACTCTGTGACTTATTGTATTAGAATTAAAAATGACAACTGTGAAAATGGCAGAGAAACATAGGAAGAGTTATATTCACAGAGTCCTTAAGCAGAAAAAGGAGCATATATAGGTCTACAATAACATAAACAAAGGCAACATAAAAAGGTATCAATACTAAGAGTAAGCTCTAGAAAACATGCAATAAAATATTTCCCTTCTCTCACTAAAGAGTTGCCTGGAGCATTGAAAAGATAAATGGCTTGGACATGGCCATGGCATGACATTATGTGTGAGATGAGACTTGAAAACAGGCTTCTTGACTCTAAGGCTAGACTTATGCCATGTGTCATGCTATCTTGTAAATGTAGTTCCAGTTTTGGCAGTATTCACAAGGTCAGAGGTATATGGAGCAAGGAAAAACCCTGCCAGATAGAAAGTTTCCTCAGACATCCAAGTTCCACTCATGGCCCTGACCTTAGAAAGAGGTTGGTGGGAAGGAGATGGAGAAACTATTGAAAGAGAAGTCATTCAAGAGCAGCTGCTGAAAAATGAATCATGAGGACAAGTTAGAGGATCAGGCCAATATGAAACAGGTCCATAGCAGAAAAGACAAGATACCCAGATTGTAGATGTTGGGGAAGGGACTGATTTCCAGTGAAAGGAGGAGAGCTTCTCCGGGAGAGAAACCTGGTGGTTTCTACTTTTCCATTTATTCCCACTACTATGCCCAAGGAGAAACTATCCTCTTGAAGTCAGTAATTTCTCTACCTTATTGAATAAGCTACAAATTTCCTTTTCAACTATCAGTGAAGATACATCAGTGTGAACAAACTTGTTTATTCCTTGTTACTTTAAATTTAGATTTTATATGTTTAGAAAAATTGTACATGTTTAACTTATGTTGGATTGCCTGCCCTCTAGGGGAGAGGATAGAGGGAGAAAAATTTGGAACAGTTTTGCAAACTTGTTGAAATGCTCAATTGTTGAAAACTATCTTTGTATGTATTTGAAAAAATAAACTATTATTAAAGATAAATAAATTTATATTTTAAAATTTTACTTACAAAATGCACTAGTCAGTGATTCTTATCTTGCCTGATTATGTATGCAACCTGGAAGGGACAAGGATCTAAGTTATTGCTATTTTGTAAACAAGATAATAGTCAATCTAGAGTCTGCTATTGCAAACTGACTAGAGTTTCGGAGCTATCATCACTTAATCAAGATAAGAATTTATTTAAGTTGTAACAAATGTCCAGAAAGAAAGAAAAAATGGTTTTCTCTGGGGAAGATAACTATAAGAAATACAAGCCAGTATAGATGCAGAGGCAGGAAGAAAAGTAAACAGCTAGGCAGACATTTTCCTTCCCCCAGAAAGCAGAATACTTGGTTTTCCATAGAAGGGAAATTAGTTACCAGGAAAAGCCAGTCACCTTGAAGGGAAAACAAGTGAGTGCCTTCCTAGGTTCTCTGCCTCACAAGTGATTATAGTTGTCCTTCTTTGTCCACCAGTGCTACCTGGTGGTTGTGTATAATAAATTGGATATGGATAAACTTAGCTTGGGAAAAAAAATACATTTCACAAGTACAAGATGCAGGTGATGTATGAAAAATAAGTCTTGACATTTTGGAAAAGTGTAATACCGCAGTTTAAAAAACTATACAATCTTATGTAAGAGAGCATCAGAGACCATTCTGGCCATCATCGGATACCATCAGCACAATTTCAATTTGTCCTCAAGTCCTGTAAGTACCACCTGTTATCTGCATGTAGGGATTATATTAGCCAGACTTTATGAGCTCTGCTTGAATGAGGCATTTACAGAATGAACAGTGAAGGTTGGACAAAGAGCTTTCAAAAGAAACAAGATAACAAGAGGAAAGACTCAAGCCGGGAAAAGAGGTGAAGAAAAAAAAAAAAAATGAAGCCAAGAGACTTCCCCTCACTCACATGTTAAAAAGACATTTCCCTTCCATTGTATATAATTTATTCTGGAATTAACACAGCAGAAATGGTTAGTGATATCAGGACATAGAGATAGGAGTAGTTTGTTCATCTGTTCCCAAGTAAGAAGCCCATATATCTAAGGCACTGAAAGTTAACAACATCCCCAACAAGCAAATTCTGGTTCCTTTGCCTAGAAGTCCTTGAACCCAATACCACTTGCTGTACACATGAATTCCAGCAACTTCTCATGGAGGAAGTGATATTTTTTTCTGGTATTTTGAAGATGGGATAGGAAGAAGAGGGGAGAAGTTGATTTGGGACCTGGAATTTGGTTTTTTGGGAGTAAAAAGTATAGAGTGCATGTTATAGGGTGTTAACTATTATTTCCCTTGCCTTTTGTTTTTAAAATCAACCATCTTTTACTTTACTGTATTTCATTTGTTGTTAATTGTGGTAAGTCAATAGAAATTATTCTCTAGTCACCACTATCCTGGCCTGAGAACAGCACAGAAACCTATTCAGTCCCTGAGACAGGGCCATACTCTAGACTGGCTGAGAGAACACTGAGCTTAAATGAATGA
Organism: Myrmecobius fasciatus; assembly: GCA_023553655.1. NCBI lineage: Eukaryota > Metazoa > Chordata > Mammalia > Dasyuromorphia > Myrmecobiidae > Myrmecobius > Myrmecobius fasciatus. Next base: position 196,631 of record JAJPUD010004033.1, read on the forward strand.
TAAAAAGGGACTTCAGTCGGTTGAAAACACATTTTGAGAGAGAGGACATAAAGAAAGGCAGGTCAGAAATGAGTACAAATTTTTTAAAGGCTGCAAGCTCCAGGCTGTGGGAAGTCCTGTGATGGCTGCTAAGTATATCACCTAGTCACAAGTCATATAGCATTCCTGAAAGAAAACTAATGTTGCCTTGCAGGAAGGAGAGTTACATAGGTATTTATGTGATACATATAAAGAAGATACAGTGTAACTTTAAAAAAAGGCAGGTACTCATTGCTGGGAGGTATGGGGATGGCTAAGAAAGGGATCTGAAAAGTCTTTTGTAGAAGTCAAGACCTGAGCTTAATCTAGAAGAAAACTAGAGGAAACAAGAAGAGAGATCATTCCAGACTGAAGAACAGCCAAAGCAAAGATATGGAGAGAGAAGATAAGAGCAATAGATAGCTAGATTGTGCATGAAGCATTACGTTAATAAAAAAAGATTAGGAATTTAAGAAGGGGTCAGATTTTAAGGAATTTATGTTTGATCTTAGTGCTAATAAGGAAGTAGCAGGCAGGAGAGACATACCTTTTCTTTGGAAAAGTCACCTGGACAACAGTGTTGGATGTGTTATAGTGGGGAGAAGTTTAAGGCAGGGAGAACAATTAGGAGGTTATTGCAATAGCTTGCTGAGGACACATTCATGAAAGATATAGAGATAGAAGTAACAAGGTTTAGCAACTGAACAAATGTGTCAGTTACAGGGAGGAGTAATGAATGCCCCAAGTTTGCAAACCTAGGGACTGCAAGGGGGCTGATACCCTTAACATAAAAAGGGAAGGTAAAGAATTCTGTTTTGGATGGGTTGAGTGTGAAGGCCATCCAATTAGAGATATCCAAAAAGCAACCAGTGATGCAGGATTGGAACCAACAGACCTTAGGCGAGGGTAAGGGCAGCAGGTATTCAGCAGGCTGTGGCTATCACTTCAACCAATACATTCTCGTGGATCCCGGGGAGGCAGTCCAGGACCCATGGCTTAATAGTCCTAGGAATTGCAGTGTCCCTTGACCACTTTTCCTGCTTTCAGTTCAGCTTCCACTACCATAGGGGCAATTCTTGAGGGGAGGGGGGGCTCGGAGAATGTCTTGACACCTGCTGGGATGTAATAACCTCTGAAGACCCAAAAAAGAAAGTTCTTGCCACCAAAGAAAGATTGGAGCAATGGCAAAAAGTTTAATTTCAGAAACAGATGTGGTTCATGTGCAAAAATGTTTGTGGCAGCCCTTTTTATGGTGGCAAGAAACTGGAAACTGAATGGATGCCCATCAATTGAAGAATGGCTGAATAAATTATGGTATATGAATGTTATGGAATATTATTGCTCTGTAAGAAACGTCCAGCAGGATGATTTCGGAGAGGCCTGGAGAGACTTGCATGAACTGATGCTGAGTGAAATGAGCGTAACCAGGAGATCATTATACACAGCAACAAGATTATATGATGATCAAGTCTGATGGGCATAGTTCTCTTCAACAACGAGATGATTCGGACCAGTTCCAATTGTTCAGTGATGAAAGCCATATATACCCAGGGAAAGGCCTATGGGATCTGAGCGTGAACCACAACATAGCATTTTCACTCTTTTTGTTTGCTTGCATTTTATTTTGCTTCTCTTTTTTTTGTGCAGCACGATAATTATATAAATATGTATACATATGTTGGATTTAACATATATCTACCATGACTACTTGCCATCTAAGGGAAAGCATGGGAGAAAGAGGGGAATTGGAAAATAGGGTTTTGCAAGGACTAATATTGAAGAGTTGTCCACTGTTCTGAAAAATAAAAGCTTTAATAAAAATTTTTTAAAATAAAAGTTTCACAAAATTTATTTGCAAAAAAACCAAATAGATGTGGTTTTATCAATGGAAAAGTATAGTAAATAATTCATTGCCACCTGCTTTGCTTCTATACTCCAAAACCACCTGTGCCTTTCTAATTGATTTAAAGCTGAAAACTCATTTAAAGAAAAGGTTATACCCCCAGAATTTATTAGAATGCTTTGTTGAAGTAGGAACTTATTATATTTCATTCACTCAAACAGTTGAATAGTCATAGTGATAAGAAACTAGATGAGGTTGGCAGAGAAAGACTGAAGTATTGATGGAATGACTCCCTCCAACAAGCAGGGAGAGACACTGATGAAGATCAGGTCAATCTTATAGTTCTACCCTCTGTGGTGTCATGAGTAGTCCAACCCTGCTATGTTCAGTCAGAAATCTGAATCACGTCAAAGCCCTGAGGTTAAATTTCCTCTATAAATCTGTCATGAATATTTGTTGAAACACTTTTGAGTTACAGTTTGCCATGACACTCTGCTTTGTAATGTCTTTCCTTTCCCTCTCTCCCCGGCTCTCTCTCTTCTCATCCCCCAATATGCCTCTATTCTTTCTCCTTCTTAAAGCTAACTCTTTTACGGTGCTAAACTCCTTTAAAAAGGTTGGACTTGTTTTGCTTGCCTCAGGATGGCTGTCCTAGGAAGTAGGAGTTAAAGAGAGGTATGTTTTGACCCAGCAAAAGTGGGTTGCCTTGAGGGGATGGAGGTAGGATTAGTTAGTTTTTGTAGGTATAAGGAGAGAGAATGACTACCTCCATGGGATGTTATAAATTGGATTCAAGGGCCAGATACTGGTTGCATTACTAGATGGCCTATGTGATCCCCTTCAACAAGGAATATGTTCCACAATTCTGGGAAATAGTTATAGTACAAAATAGACCACATCCTATAATGACTTTGCATATATTTTGTAATTCACTTATTTATGTACATATTATTCTCTACTACTCTGCAAGAAAATACAAGCTTCTCAAAGGCAGGGATAATTTTGTTTCCTGCTTTTGATTCCCCAGCATCCTGCTTATCACAGAGCAGGTGCTGGATAAATACTTGTAGAATAAATACAGACTTATTTTTCAGGTATAAAGAGAGAAGAATCACCTGTGAAACCATGAAAAAGTTAGAAGCAACAAGGTGTTGCTCTGGATGGAGGACTGGGCCTGGAGTCAGGAAGATCCGAGTTTAAATCTAGTCTCAGATTAAGTCCTAGATATGTGACCTTAGGCAAGTTTTATAATCTCTATTTGCTTCAGCTTCCTCTGTAAAATGGAAACAATAATAGCACCTACCTCCCAGAGTTTTTGTGAGTCCCAAGAGAGATATTAAAAGTCTTAGCAAAGAAGCTATATAAATGCCATTTATTATTAGTATAAATTACTTATTCTTGCTAAGTAAGAGATATGTGAGGGTGGAAGGGTAGACCAGATTCAATGTTAATTCATTAAATGCTTATTAAGCAATGTGTACCACACAACATGCTAGGAATACAAACATAAGTAAATCTTGCTATAGCTTATACTCTACTCACTTTCAATCCCCTACTCAGATCAACAAGCTGGATCTTTACATTTAGTATCAGATTTTAGGGGGTAACTGAGGAGCTTAGAGTGACTTTTTAGTACCTCAGGGTTCCACATCCACCTTTAGTGTCCACTTATCACTCAACTCTTACCTGTAACTCCAAAATAATGCAGTATGTGAAGTGGCCACCCTCTAAACACTCTAGGCTGATGGACTAAAGTAGATTGAGGGTAGCAAACAGGCCTTAGTTCCATTGATGGTTTAGGGGAATATATACCACAAGCAAGCAAAGGCCTACCCAAGTGGAATGGGCAGATAAGAACAATTTGTTCCAACATCTCTGAAGGTGGCTGAAGCAGGCACTGAAGCTACTTAGAGCTTGGTCAGACATTGAAGACACTGAGGTCAATGACTGCCTATTGCATCCCAGGCCACTATAGTCATCCTGACTTTTGCCTTCCAATGGAACTTCAGTGACTCTAAAGCTGAGAGCAAGACTTGACACTTTGTGCAACTCAGCCTCACTTAAATCTAATTCATGCCCAAGTTAAGACATCATCCAATGATGTCATTAATCCTCCTCCAAAACAAAGGAGGAACAACACACTATTGATTATTGGCTTAATTAAATTGTATTTTAACTAAAAATAGATGTTTACTAAGTGGAATAAGGGCAGTTAGTTTAAACACCTCATCTCATCCCAAACCAGGGCTATACTGATACAATAAATCCAAAGGAAAATAGACAATCTTAGAGAACACAATCTCAGAGAACATATGGCAATGAGTTAACTCACAACTTTTGAAGGTTAGAAGACCTTTTCTCCCATCTGTGGAATCCTCAGTAAGATCCTCTGAAGGAGGATGTAGCTTTCTGCCAGGATCCTTGTAAAGTTTTTTCCCAAAGAATCCAGTTTTGTTTCTCAGCTTTTGAGGAAGATACTAACAGCAACTGGTATTCCAAGAGCACTGCTAAGATACCTGAGAACTTCATATCATCCAATCTTTTGATATTCAAAGAAAGACAGAAAGAGACCGAGGCTTTTCCCAAACAAGCAATTTCCTCTTAGAAGCGACTTACTTGGAACTCCTTGTACCCCTGAGCTAGACTGTTAGTCAAATGCTCAAATCTGGCTATCTCTTTTACATAAAGAGTAAAAGGCACTTTGGCTAATCCCAAATACTTTTGGTTCTTTAATGTGATTTCACTCAATGACTTTCTCTCCTTCCAAACTGCACAAATACTTTGTTTACTTTAACACTTTTGGTTGATTGATTCAGTGGAAGTGGTTGGAACTTAAGTAGTTAAGTTCAACTGGTAGGTGACTGCTCCAAACATTCTCCACTCCAGTCCACTCCACTCCCTAAAGATGGTTGAATTAGAACTAGAAGGGACCAAGAGTCCAAGAACTCATAAAGTCTCCTTATAGGAAAGAAAAAGCCAAAGTTCTAAGGATTTTCCTTAGCCTGATTACTGGAGACAGAAAGGATCTCTTTTAAAAGAGAAGGACCATAAGCCTTTAGGCTTAAATTAGAAGAGCCAAGCCAGCTGTGCCAATTTTTTTGTTTTGTTTTGTTTGTTTAAGAGGTGCATCTTAGCCTCTCTAGAATCCAGCTGAAATCAATCAATAAGTAAGCATGTCTATTAAGAACCTGCTAAGAGTCTATATAAACCATACACTCATTTCCAAGGAACCCAACTAGCCACAAGCTAATCAGCAAAGTCAAGTGGCAAGAATGCCTATCAGCAGGGACTACATGTCATGCTCAGAAACCCACCAAACCTTCCATACTTGGCAGAGACTGCATGTCTCACAATGCCAGTTGAGAGGAGGTCCAGGAGGAAAAGTGTTATAACAGCACCAGAGAACATCAATGGCCCTGTTAGGTAAAAACTTGGTCCTGTATGTCTCCTCGGGTCTACTCTTCCCAGTCTTCAGGTATATATTTGTGGGAGTGTGTGAATCAGATTTATGGGGAAAATGTCTTTTTGTTTTTTGTTTTTTTGTTTTTTAAGTAATTTCATTAAATGTCTTTGCTTTGAATTAACTGTATGACTGATCAGTACACACACCAGTAAGGGCATGAAAGCTATGATTTCTGCATCTGCCTGAGAACAAATACAGACCTATAGAGTACCTTGGATGTGGAATACCAAGTTTGGGAGAACCTATTTAAGAAGTGAGGCACTGCAATATGATACCCAAAGATAGAATGTGAAACAACAGTTCCTGACATCAAAAAGCTTACAATCTGCTTGGGAAAAAGTTTTTGCTCTTAAGTTGTGTGCATCTCTTAATGACCTCATTTGGAGCTTTCTTGGCAAAAGTGGAGTGGTTCTTCTCCAAACTGAGGCAGATATAATTAATGACTTGCCCCAAGTTACCCAACTAATAAGTGACAGACTCAGCAAGATGAGTCTTTCTGACTCCAGCACTCTATCCACGTCACTTAGCTGTCCCAGGGGAGGTTGTGTCCACAAATAAGACAGATATAAAGTAGCCAATAGCCTAAGAGTAAAGGAATAACACCAGTTAAGCTAATATCAGAAAATTTGAGATGGATCAATTAAGGCTTAATGGAAGAGGTGACTTTTGAGGTGAAGGAACAGATTTTGGCATATGGAGAGAAAGCTAAAATACAGTCCAGTTATAGAGAAACAGCCTATGCTCATCTACAGAGGTGAACTGGAACAATATTATGGACAACGGTTTGTATTTTATTGTACAGGCAACGGAGCCAGATATGTTTAAAAAAAAATTACCTCTAAGGTCTTTTCCAGCTCTAAAGGTCTATGACTTCCAAATGTGGGCATCAGAGGAAGTCTTCTTGGAAGAGATTGCATTGGAGCTGAGTCTTGAAAGACGATATGAGTTATTTATAAGGTCTCTTCCAATCTCTGAGATAAGACTGCTCGGTAGATGTGTTCTACACTTTATGTAGTTTAATAAACGCTGAATAGATGCCTTTTCAATCACTGGGGCAGAGGGTCCCCAGCCTAGTATTCTAATCTAAATAAAAAATAAAGACCCGAGAAAAGCGCTGGGTGCTCATAGATAAGACCGAAGAGAGGCCGTAAGGAGTCAGAGGAGCTGAATTCGAATGTGACTCAGCATCTCACAACCCGGGAGACTTTGGGCAGAGGGCTTTGACTTCTCTGGGCCTGGGAGCCTCCACGGACCAGAGGAAGGAATGCCTCCCAAGGTCCTCGGCAACTTCCAGGACTACGAGCTTACAGTACAAGTCTTAGGGCCTCAGGGCGGGTGGAAAGAGGAGGCCATGCCCGAGCTTTGTAGGCAGCACAATAAGGCAGAGGCGAGGCGAGGTCAGGCCAGCCCAGCCCCGGGCTCTGGAAGCTTCCCCCCAGCTAACTAGGAACTCCAGGGAAAAGGAGTTTCCGTGACAAACGAGACGGAGGCCCGCGACTTAAGCTCAAGCAGGAAGACCGTTCGAGGCTCGCCCACTAAATTCCTCCCCCGCCCAGGCCCCGGGTCCTTCGTTCTTGCCCCTCCCCCCACGCTGTAGCCCGCCCCTCCCCCATTCCGTCCTGGCTCCTGCTGTCTTAGGGACCGTCTACAATTCTCCTTCCATCTGTCTGGCATGAGCTGGAATTTTGTATCAAACCCTTTCATTGGTTGAATCTGAGATAAGCCCCGC